>VXBL01007148.1:1639270-1660172 GCA_013400195.1 Aramus guarauna
AGGGCGGCGGGGCCCGGCAGCCCGGCCTCGCCCAGCCACGCCGGCCGCCCCCCGATCTTGCTGGGGAAGTAGGCGCTGCGCAGCCGCCAGGCCCCCTCCGGCCCCGCCGCCGCCGCCGCCGCGAAGCCCAGCTCCACGCCCGCCGCCATGCTGCCGCCGGAAGGGCGGGTGGACGGACCTCGTCTCGCGCCGGAAGCGCCCGCCGCCAACGGCCGCCTCGCCTCGCGCCGCGCTCCGTCCCCCGTCCCTCCTTCGGTTTTGTAACGGAAAGGGCTGGGCGCAGCCAGGCGGTGTGGGGAAGAGGAGTAACAGACACCTGGGCGACACCGCTTTAACTCAGTTTTAAACTATAACATTCCGGAAGTAATTAAGACAATGCCAGTTGCCTAAAAACAAAATTAACCCCAACACAATTAGCATTTCTGGCCATTGCCCAAGCTGTGGCTTCTGCTCTTCCTCCATAAGGGCCTTACCTTACATTTAGCCAGCCAGCAACGCATTTTTCTAAATATTAATTTTTAATAGCAAGTCTTTAATTCCCTGTTAACATTTTCACATCCATGAAATACCTGAAACCAATCACATTCCTTGTTACAAGTCTAGAAAAAAAAAAAAAAGGTATTTAAGTAGCTATTACTGTGCACATTTCTTTAAATAGTNTTTTCCAACTATTTCTTAAAAAAATTAAAAAAAAAAAAAAAAAAAAAAAAAGACAGTGTTTAATCTGTTTTAAAAAACAAAACACAGCAAGGATACAAATACAGCTGCAAACTTTGGCAGCAACAGTTTCTAAGCGGCAGCGCAGAGCTGCCCCGCTGAGGGAAGCACAGCTCTCGGGCCCACCGCGGGGGCGAGAAGGGAACCTCGCTGCTCCCATCCCGCTCTGCCCGTCGTGGTGGTCTCAGCCGGCGCTTACAGCCAGTCTCAGCGTCAGGAACCACTCAGAGTCGTGCAGCCACCGGTTTCTGTACAGGTATCCGAGCATCTAACGGGGGGAAAAAAAATAATGCTGTAAATACCACTCCAGTAAACTACTTTGTGCTTTGTTTTCCTTTGTCATTGGGTTGCACGGTATTTCCAATAAAGAAGAAGCTGCAGTCAATGACACCACAAAAAAAGGAGTTGTAAAAAAAGCATCATTAGGATTTTTATACAGATAAATCTAAGGAACTACTAGGGAAAAAACCCACTACATCTAATGTATGTGCATTGTCCAAACTAATTTATAACTTGAGAAGCTCTCTTCAAATTAATTAGAGAACACTTACCAAACATGTCCAGGATTTTATTAACAGCCTCTTGATTTACATTGTAAGTGAATCCATTGGACCTACAGTTAAAAGAAAAAAAAAACAAAACCAAAAAACAACCCTGTTTGTTCAATGACCATTTCCTATTCCAGTCATTTCTATACAAAGAATCTGAATTAAACATTTTCATAATTACATCACATTTTTCATCCTACCGGCACACATATTAATTTTAAGGACATGGCAGACTTGTAAGAAGGATTTTGCTCAAGGACAGTTACACTTTCTTTATCCTTCTTCTTGTTCACAGTCCCTGACTCTCTCTTCCCTTGATTTTTTTTTTTTTAATTAGGGACAACTGCAGGAAGAGAATGCTTCTTTTCAATCATATAATTTTCAAGATTATCTCTCTGAAACTGAACCAATCTTCAGCTGATGTCAAATTCTGTTGCACTCAACTGATTTATGCCTTTTACTTGAAAGAGGAAATTTAGCTATAGACATCTCTTTAGTACAGTGACACAGGGGACATAGCAACAACAGTACTTTGCGCACTTTCCAAGAGCACTTACAAACCTTAACCAGTTCATTTCCTGAAGAGACATAAGGAAAAACTCAGGGCCATCAGCTGCACACTACCTTCTGCGAAACGGCCAAGACAATGTGGGGACTTGTTAAAAATAAGCAGGACTGTTCTATTTGCTTATCAAAGCCTTGGGAGAAACTTTGAAAACCAAATGATAAAGGGACTCAGAAGCAGCCTACTAGTGGGTTAATGGATGTTGCTGCTGGGTGCCACAGGAGCGTTTTCACTATGAGGGGGTACCATTCTGCTTCTACGACAACTGCGGAAAGGAACTACATGGGTCTTCACCACGACTCGGGTAAATCCAATCAACCAGTTGACTGGTGCTCAGGCAGTCGAGGTCCTGCTGTTCTGCTTAATACTAATAGCTCAGTCATTAAGGCTTGCCAGTAAGACCGCGCACTGACCCCTGTGCATCACAGAGACGATGTTACTTACATCTTCTTCTTCTTCACTGCACCTAGTTGCACAAGAGCTGCTAAGGCATTTTTCTGCATGTCAGAAGACAGCACTTCATAACACTGTGTCTTCCCTATAGAGAAAGCAGAAACACAATTAAAAGTTTTATCACTGTCCATTAGTAGGCTACAATTGTAAGAATCAGATTGCATAACGGCTGTACACACCCTTCTCAAGAAGTTGAAAAACAAAGTTGCGGACTCCAGGTATAAACTGTTTCTCGGTAAAGGCTTCTTTTGTTTCCTTTGAGAGGTATCTGAAAATTAACTAACAATTAAAAAAAAATTAGCACTTCTTTCCTTTTGATTGTCAGCTTGTTATGAATTACAAACAAACATGTCCTTATAAGTAACACTGTTACACTTTGAAAAGCAAAGGAGAGGAACTCAAAAGATATCAGTACATAGAGCATCTGAAATTTTTATTACTGTTTCACAGGCATGAGAATCCTAGTATTAAAATAAGACTCAGTATTACTATAATATTTACCTTAGACATTAATTTAAGCTTCCTGTTCTCAGTCAAAAACAGTATGTTTTTTTTTTTAAAGCAATACCTGTTTTACACATGGGGAAAACTGGGCAGCCCAAGTCATACACCGGCTCATTAACAGATTCCACTAGGTTGAAATGTCTACATTCAACATTCCCACCAATGATATCCTGACATACCTGAGGTTTTAGCCTCCTGCATTTTGCTTATTACAGAAGCACAAGCATTTAGCTTTCTTAAAACCTTGGATACCCAAAGAATTTAAAGAGATAGGGATGGAATTAATGACTCCCCAAAGAAGCTATCAGATATGAGATGCAAACTCATTTCCGCATCTGGCGGGACAGCCCACATAAAAGGGATTAAGCAAGAGCTCCTCATTAGAGGAGCTGGTAGCAGCACAATCCCCGTGAAGCTTATAAACCCACAAGGGGCTATCACATTGCAAATTAGTTACTGCTTTAGTCAACTGGAGAAGTCTGAGACAAAAGCTGAAATCAGGATCTCACAGGGAGGGTGTTTGTTCCTGCTATTTCTCAACTCTTGCACTCCCCAGCCATGAAAACAGTCACTATTTATACTACAAAAGTATCACAGTTCTCCTAGTTTCCCTATAGAACACAGGAGAAAAAAAAAAGATAATTTTCTGAACAACATACCTGATAACCTTCCATAAAAGGTCTGAACATAGCTGACAAGAAAGATACTATAGCACTTCCTTTGTCGGTAGGGTAGATTTCCTGTTGAGTTGTTTGAATGGCATCACATTTTGTGAGTAGAAAACATCCTTCCTCAAAATCCTGGGAGACAGAAGCGTAACTGAAATTTTAACATCTACAGTAAGTGCGGCTACCTTTCCTCACAAAATCAACAACAAAACCCACACAGGATGCCATTTCCATTTCTGAACTCAGTTCTCAGGAGACTTGAACCAAAATTTTCCTATATACCAGAAACACTCTTATAAAAAGGCAGTGGGAACGTGTTCTTAAACATAGCAGGATTGATGCACAAGAGGCCCAGGAGCAAAGAAAGCGGCTGTGGCTGCTATCATAATAGCCAGCCTGAGCACCCTCAGGGTTTTGTCAGAATTGGGTCAGGTTGTCTGGTTAAGGGTTTTTTTCTGTGGAGATTTTTTATTTTTTTTTAAAGCCAGGGTTTGCTTTTATCTCATGTCCACTGTTTGCAGTAAGTGATAACATAGTTCACTGACCCGCTCTCTACAAAAGAGACAACACAATGGCCAAGAGTTACAAATTATGGAAATATCAGTGACAAAACCATTTTACCACCAATATTGGCACAGGGAGAGGACACAGCACACACACACACTCACACAGGACAGGAGGGGATGGGACACAGACATCCCTTAACATCACAGCAACTCTTTCATTTGACTCCAGTAAAGTCAGTCATAGCCAGTCACCTTCCTGTTTCCTGCTTGCTTTTGGTACTTCAAAAAAGCTGCAACAGGTAACAATTGCTAACAACGAAAACTAAATGTTACGGTACCAATCAGCCTTAAAAAAAATAAAAAATCAGTTTTTCAGAAAGTTTTAAAATAAAAACTACACCTGGACTTACCAGGTTATATTGGGTATGATGTGGAACCATTTTTTTTTTTATTTTTTTTTAAACTAATACAACTTGTGCTCACTTGCATTTCAAGCTGGCTGGACCAGAGCCAGCTCCAGCCCAGCAGGATGTGTGCAAACTGACACAGTCAGTCCTGCAGAGAGCAAAGTGCTGCCCGCAGCTTTCCCAGCTTGCCCGTGTCCAGCTGTGCTAGGAGAGCATGCAGACATACCGAGCGCTGTAATAAGGGAGTATGCATGAACAATACTGGCTTTGTCTGAGCAATGGTTGTATGGGGCAGGGGTGAAATAAGGGGAAGCTCTTTTCAAGCAAATAGGATGCAACTAAAGCTTCCATAAGACTCTATGTGGGACACTGTTACACCATTAGGAAAGTTCTCACTTCAAAAATCTTCACAGGCTGCATTGCCTCAGCTCTAGAAGATGCTGGCCACAGAAGTTTAATTCAGGCTTTACTCTAAGTACTTCCCTTGTAGTGCTTGCAATATACTAGCAGAATCTATGCAAGACAAAAGCCAGTAATAAAAAGCTAAAAGGGCTCAACCGTGAACCATCAAAATATTAAAAAAAAAAAATTTACTAATGCACAGGAACATCGAAACCTTCAGAGTTCAAGGTATAAGAGGAACATTAGCCATTGTACAAATTCTACAAAGTAGATGCCGCCATGCTGTGCAGTCAAGGAGAGGTGGGTACAGAGGAGGCACCGGGTGTTGGCACAGTCCTCTGGTAGCCCTGTCGTCACAGACCACACACATGGAGCTACACAAAACAACTGATCACAGCTGCACTAGGAGTGTGATCAACCAGAGGACAATAGGTACCTAAACTTAGAATTGCATACTCTATTTGTCAAAGATAACAAAGGCATAAAATGGTTGATCATTAATTGATGTAACACCTGTAGTTGACCTTTCTGAAAGAGCAGCAGTGCCCCTCTGCTACACAGTCTGCAAGAGCTTTTAGGAAAAATGATGCTGGTATGCCCTCAATAAGAATTCCAGTTTTGTTTATGTGCTGACAGAACATACCCACTCTGACAGAATTCAATTAAATCTACATTAACACTTTTTTCTTCACAGTCTAAGGTCTCTTTCATAACCACAAAGGAAGAGGATAGTACTCACACTTAATTTAAAAGACTGCTATACATGTTTTTTTATATCTGTGCTGGAAGACTGGTAGTTTTATGGAAGAAAAAAAAAAAAAAAAAAGCCAAACTTCTGCTACAGTTCATTTTCCCAGTTCAGAATTGCACAATTTCAGGATTTTTAGTTTTGGGGTTTTTTTCCCCTCCAGTAAAAGACTGTATGCAACTTTGTGGATTCACACAATGTTTTGCAACTAACCAAATGACTACCTCCACTCTGACCCCCTTTTAAGTTCTCCCTCCCACTTACAGATCAAGTTGATATCACTGTAGGTGTTTATCTCAAAGCACTTGTTCGGCAGAGCCCTGAAATCAGATGCTATTTTAGTTGGCTGTGTTACTGACTACTGGTATTTTTGTATAAAGGATGTTTTTACCTTCAATGAAATGCCAGGAAAGAAGATGAACTCATCAGAAAAAACATCTCTCAAGAAGCTGAAGCAGCTATAGACTTCCTCTGAAAAAAATATTGTAAAGTACTGTTTAAAAAAAGTAATTTAAAAAATGCAAGTGAAAAAACATTTACTCCTTACTTTAGAGAGAGTACCTACTTCAAATAAAATTAGGACTTGACATTAAAAGCATATATCCATATAAACAGAAACCACCACAACAGAACAGCAAGTACTCAAAAGCATTCGATTCAATCGTTACCAAAAGGGAAGAGCAGGGAGTTGTAGCTTCTCAGAACATGCATTAAGTACCACATAATCAGATGCTGCACAAAACTGAGGTATGTATTCTGAAAAGTTTCTTTAAGAGCCAAGTATGGGAAAACACTGAAATACTTCAGAAACAGTAGTGGGAAGAGAAGACAGACTGAGAACTGGCTGCACTGTATGCAAGCGTGAGCTGTGTGTAATTTGTAACCTAAAAAGCCGGTCTGCTAAATGCCAACAAAATAAGACGCTTAGGAACTGAGATCAGCTCATCCTAACCCTGAATATATATCCTAACTCAGCAGAATATATATCCTAACTCAGTGGAATATACCTATTTTCAAAAGTATCAAAGGGTAAACAAACAAAAAAGGCAAGAAAATACCTCCATCCCCTTCCCAACACATCTGCCTTATGCCAGGGACTGTATCGTTCTCAGGTAGCTCCCACTAGCAGTCACAGGAACTTCATGCTCTTCTTGCATCTGACAGCGCAAGGAGAAAAGCCAGCGGGCTCTCAGAGCTACCCAGACATACCTCTCCTGAAGCTGCGTGTCATCTGCAAGGCAAGTGCCACCAGAGACGGACGCACAAACACGTTCAGCAGCTGGTTTCTGTAGGTGGCACACATGAGGATGGCCAGAGCACGCTTAAAGACAATTTCCCCTACGGCTCCATCTTCCACTCCTTTGTCGTTAAGGATGACATGGCCATCGACAAGTCGAGCAATGTTGGAATGCAGGGTGAGGCTAGACACAACTGCTTTTTTGGCACACAGGTTATCTAGCAGGAAAAAGGAAGATGCAAAAGGGAACACATTGAAACAGCCTAAAATGTACCAGTATTTCATTAAGTTTTACCACTAAAGACTAATTATTACATCAAACATTCAGTTAGAGAGATGTTCTAAAATAATCCACAGCAGGAATTGGCAGCCTAGGCATAGTATGAGATGGAGACAACAAATTTCAGGCATTTCTGTAGTTAAGCACTTTAAATTCTTCCACTTGCTAGCACTGACAAATACTTTCTTTGTCTCTGCAGCAAGTATTCTGAGCCTCCAAATAAAAGAGGCTGGATCTGTTTATGGGTGACCATACTTTTGCTTAGACATTTCTGACATTACAAGTTTTGAATCAGAAATGTTTCTCCTCAACTCTTGTATACAAGGAAGGCCTCATCCCAAATTAAGTTTAAAGAAATCCTAACGTAAGTATCGTTACATAATATACCTGCTCAGAGAAACCAGACTGTACTTAACCCCAAATATTTTTTTTCCTAAGACAATCCTTTTAAAATGCCTAAACCAAGGAAGCGTGTGAGTTTGTTTTTTTTAAAACAACAAAGTTCTTCTAAGGCAGAGATGAGTTTCACAAACCTGTGAGCTTCGGTCAAGCTTTTTTGTCAGTGTGACTGACACACTGCAAATTCAGATAAAGAGCACCATCTCAAAATGCACTCACCTTTTTAGAATACCTTACACTTTAAACACTACCAAAACATTCCCTGCATCAAATGTGAACTCTTTGGCAAGTAAGGGAAGAAGCCATAAAGACTTCTTATTGAACACTAAAATACACTTTGCGTGTTCACAGCATCACAAGCATATCAAATCAATATAGCCTCCGATAGAAAAAAAAAAAACAAAAACAAAAAACCAAACATCATATTCTTCCCCCTTAACACTGATTTCACACAGAATCTCCTTCCATCTTATTTGCTCCTTCAGCCTACTTTGTTCCAGATTTTCTAAAGCTCTGAAGTTTCTCATTGCAGTAAGAAGCAGAAGTCTGAGCAAATGATTTTGCAGTTCCTGTTTTTAAGATAACATTTCTAACAGCCAAGCAAGTGTTCTGTCTGTAACAACCAACCAGCATGACAAAGGCAGAAACAACTAGCTGTTTGGAGACAGAATAAAGGACAGGGTACATGCAGTTGCCGCCTCGGTGACGTCACCCAATTAGCCATTAAAATACATTTATTCTTTCAAATTATTGACAATCCAAAACAACAAACCCTGTTTCTATGCAACTGATACCTAGAGCAGGGCCAGCAGACTCCAACAAAATCTGCTCAGCTGTTGTCATTCCTCTATTTCATGTCCATGCCTATTTGCTATTCCCTGACTACATCACAACTCTACTAAAGCAAAAGCTTATTCATTGTTGCTAAGAAAATAAACAAAATAAATAAGCAAATGCCAGTGTGGTATGTTTTTCAGTTTACTGTGCAGTAAGATTCTAAATGGTCTTTAAATATTGCCATGAAATTCTTCCTTTTACCAGTCTGGCAGGAGCAGACCTTGTCTGCATTCACTGCAGTACAGATCCCCAAAAGGAGAAGTGGTTTTCTTCCAGAAATGATGGTGTTTGTTATAACTGTAGCCTGCCCTTATTTCTTTATTGCAGTACTGAGAGGGATCCTTGATTATACACATGACTACAAAAGCAAAGATCCGTGGTTTAAGTCTATCTACACTGAAAAGGTAAACGTACGTGTATTACACATTATTTTTCTTTGCTTGCTTCACCACTTATGTCCTGAGGCTCTGAAATTAATTACCTGTGTCACCTGGGCTCACAGAGAGATGTTTAAAACAGTTGTTCAGAAAGTCTGGAAGGAGAATCAACCTCTCAGCAGCCAATATATACATTACATATATAAGAAAGAGTGCATGTGTGTATAAATATATACATAAAACCACCAAAGAAGCCTTCTCCCCGAAAGTTGTCACTGTCTCTGGGGATAAAGTGGAATTTAAAAATAAATAGACAATTTATAATTTTGATTTTCTCTCACCCATTTGTTTCCACTAGTTCTTTGCCACAGTAACAACTTAGACTGTAGTCAATATGAAGCAATAAACATAGCATTACACCAAGTAACTGCTGCAGATCAGGTAATTGCCTATGACTTACATAGGGATCAGAAAGATAGACACTAGGCAAATCTCAGTACCTTTTCATTTCCCCCTCATTCCACAGGGTATAACATTAAAATATCTGTTCTGCTTCCACCTAATTGTTTTTCAAATCATTATCTTCTACAGCCTAAGTCAAAACCTGTCAGGTTTTAGCATCATTTTTAGCATATCCTAAAATCCAGTTACAACTTCTGAGGAAAATATGCTGTGAAGTTGTCACCATGCACTGCTTCCACAGAAATGTAGTTTATCCTTCATAAGCAACAAAAGGAATAGAAATAACACTTTCTCTGCATACCAGGCCATTCAATGAAGCCTCCAAAAGTCTGTGTTAATCCTTTAAGCCACAGGGTTTTTTCTATCAGAAGTTCAAAATCCATGGCTGGCAAATTCTGGAGCAGGACAGCAGCAACTAACACCCACGGGCTCAAAACCATGTTTTCTATTTGCAGGAGCTCCATTTTATAAGCCACGTCGCTGACAAATTCTTGGATGTCCTCAGATGGCTTTTGGGGAAGATGCCTGAAAAGAACAATGGAGTTCAAGGTAAAGAGCTCCAAAAACTGGAATATACATCACACCCTTCTTTATTTCTTCTGTATTGCTCCCAGATGCATAAATAGTTTATAGCACCTAACATCTGGAAGGTGATTCTATCTATGTGCAATGCAGAACAGAAGTACAGAGCAAAACATCAGTAACTTCACGATAGTATTTGAAACACAGAACTCTGTATTGATGCTGTACACTTGCTATCTTCAAAAAAAAATTCAAAAGCATTATATAGTTTTATACAACAAATTGCAAAAGCCACCCAATCTAATCATAGGTACAGCTTCCTGGCACACCACCACATAACAGTTTGCAGTAATAGAGCAAGAAAGGAGAGAAAGATGCAATTTTTAAGCGTCAAACCCACTGAATTCTCAGAAAACAGCTTTGCCTGGCTTATGCATCATCATAAACTTTAAAAATGGCATCTTCTCAATACAATACAAAGCTATGCAAGTAACAACCTGTTTCAGAAATACCCAATCGCAAGCGTGATAACCCCTCTGTTCAGAAAAAAACAGTTCAGCAGTTTAAAGAGTCAGATGGAGGGGAGGTAAGAGAAGTTGAAAACAATGCACAAGAGAACATCTTAATTATTTACATAGGTGAGCACTAAATACATGCTTTTTCCATACATGAACCATGGGAAGATGTGATACCTGGGAACCAAATTGTATGGGCACCGATTGATTCTCCCAGATGCCAAGGTCCTAAGTGACACCGGCTGACCAACATAGATGTGTATGGTACCAAAATTGTCACTGAGGATTCTTCTGGCTTTTAACAACCCCTAAGAAAATGGGAAGAGCAAAAGGCAAATTTTGGTGCTACAGGGCATGTATACATCCAGCTATGTTCTGTTCTTAAGGAATTTACATACCGACGTAGATTCTTTGGGCTTTGGGACTCCTAGGAGTTCATACGCATACAGAGATTCTTCTAATATCCTCTCATAGCTGATGCTGATGGGAACAAGGTACGTGTCAAAGACTTCACGTTTAAAAAATGGTTCCATCACAATGCTGAGAAGACCTGCAAATTGGAAAAAAAAAAGTTGATCACTCATCTTTTTCAAAGAGGATAAAGCAACTGTAATTTAACTTTGAAAAAGATATTTTCAAACTTCAGAAGCTGCTAGTAGGTGTGCACTGTGCTTGTTTTCTCTTCAAGCAAGCAGAAGACATTGCCCAAACTTTAAAACAGAGGTAAATGTAAACAATGCATTTGGACAACTGTTTGTGCTCTTTTCAGCAGCACTGCTCTCTGCTCATACCTCATCTTCCTTCTAAGGATTCCCTATTACTTTTACAGTTAGCTTACAATATTTCTCTGCTGGTAAGGGGATGCTTATTTTCTAGAAAGAAAAGGATGAAGAGTTATGCAATGAAGGCACAATGGGCAAAGGGAGAGAAAGCAGCAGAGTGCAGGAGACGTGTATTGCTGTTCTTTGTATGGCCTTTGAACTCCAACCACAGTGTTTTCCACTACTCTGACAGACCTCACCAATTTCCCACCACTTTAACATCCCGTCCTGTCTGAAGAAGTTACAAAGCACATAAACACTAATGATCATAAAAAGTTACAAGTTTTCAACAAACCTACCAAACTTTGGAGTCAGAGTCTTGGCGGTGCGGCTTCTAGTCCCTTCAAGAAAAAATTCAATTGGGGCATAGCCACTCTTCAAAAGTAAAAAAAAACAACAACAAAACAAAACAAACAAAAAACAAAACAATACCAAAAGCTGGTCAGAAAAATAAAAACACTCCTGTCCACAAGTAATTTTAAGTACTTAAAATATAAGTAAGTTTTTCTTAATGGAAGCCATGCATGTCTAACTTCAGTTATCTCTAAGCCTACATTCATCAATTGTATTTGCCACGCCATATAGTTAAATTAATGACAATGTTTTGTCTCTCATGAGATAAAGGCAAATGATCCAAAATCCATATGCTGCACGATGAGCAGCAATTCGTTTACCACCTACTGGTGAACTATAATAACAACAGAGTGCACACATGCTCTTCACCTACATCAGTTCTGAGGTATAATGCATTTCCTCAGATCAGTGAAGACTTTCAATCACACAGCTATAACATCATGCATATTTCATTCTATTGCAATAATTCATGTATTTCTTAAGCATACATTTTGAGAGTTCAGTAATTTATTTACCCTTAACATCATTTTTACATATTCAGCAAATACTGCCCAGTAGAGTCTGTTCCCACCGAAGGAACGTCGCATAAAAAAGGCACCTGCCCTTCGTAACAGCTCACCAACTATTTTCATTCCTAGGAAATCTGAAAAACATTCAAACAAAAAACAAAGCCACACACAAAACTTATTAATATCAGCCAGCAGAATCAACCACTTTCTCCAATAAACTGATTCAATTACCAGAATAAAAGAGTTCTCTTTCAGGGATTCTTTTATTGCAAAAAACTTTATTTGCTTTCAGATCATCTAGTAAGACTTAGCTAGTCATGAACAGCATAATATGCTTTTGATTTTTTTTGTAAATACCATTCACTTAGAGCAATTTATTTTCTTTAGATGACCAGATTTCAGCCATAATAAAGACTATGTTTTTGAAGTACATTGTCTCATTCATCTTCAGAAAGATCAGTTACCACTGAATATATCCTAGAAGACACAGAAATTAACTCACCAATTACACTATACCATTTGAGATCCTGACTCATCATTTCAGAAGAGGTAGACCAAAACAGCTAAAAAATTTTATAGTCTTCTAGTTTTAAGCAATCATAGTCAATGCTTAACTTGGCAAAACCAGGAAACATTTAATGTTAAAAAATTTCTTAGGGAGGAATTTAAAATGAGTCTACACAACAGCTAGCCATGTGCCACTTCAACCTCCTTGCCACCTCAATCCATGAAACAGATTGAGAACAGATATTCACCCAATAAAATAAATTCATATTTCCATATATGTATGTCACATACATATATTCGTGAGATATATATATATATATACATACACACATAAATAAAACAGAAAAAAGAAAACTGGCTACCGGACCCAGGGCAGCAATAGCAGCCGTCAGAGCTTCCCATGCACAGAGGTCCATCTTTTTCCCTTACTCTCCTGCTACCCTTCCTTTCTCAGCACAACACAGACTCGATCCCCTCCCTTACTTCCATCTTCCTGCCGCATACTCAACCCCCTGTCCAGGATGCTGGCTGCATGCCCAACACCTCTCCTCACCACCACACACTGACACCCCACAAACTGGGACTCAAACGCACCCTTTCGCATACCTCAAGCCCACACCACCTCACCAGCTCTGCACCTCTAATCTGCCTTGCTCCCAAGACCTGAGACAGAATCACGATCCTAGCACGAGCCAGATTCCCCCAGAGCATGTACTATGGTGTTACTGGCAACTGTTAGCCTCCCTATAGCTAATCCCCAGACATCTATCCATATTCCCTGTGAAGCCAAGCGATAACTTACAAAGGAGAGGCACTTATTAACTATATCAGGAGAGCATCTCTCCTCTCAGCACAAGTAACACTTTGAGAGTAAGTTTGTACACTACATCTTGTGAACCTCTAACACAGTATGTAGTAAATACCACTACAACCATAGAGAACTGTGTTTTCTCCAGAGGAATTTAAAATATACACACACATGCAGCAGTATAATCAAGCTGCAACCCCCTAATTCTGTAGAACTTTGACCTCAAAATACGCAAAACATTTAAAAAAAAAAAGTTAATCACTAAAAAAAAAAAATCCCTCTAAGCTAAACTAATAGTATCTTAACATACTGTTTTGAGGCCCCAAACTCAAAAAGGCTCTAATACAAAAGTCAGCAAAGGATTACACCCATACCTACGACAGCAAGTAAGCAGATTCTGAACAATATGTAACAGGTAAGCAACACCTTGATCAAGGTAGCTACGAGACATCAACTTCAGAATTCACCAGCAGCTAACCTGCATCACCCAGAGGCAAGACACTACTAACTCACAGACCAGCAGAATCTCATCTTCTCTACCAAGCACATTCTCCCAGCTTCTGCTGATTGTCTACCAGTATTCCCAACCTCTTGACTGGAAAAAATAGATGATAGTAGAGTAGCAGGTTCCCAGATCTTTGCTAGCTTGCCTGTGCGCATACAGAGCTGCACCAGATCTGAGGTTGTTGTCTACCAAGACTTCCAAGATCACATTTAACAGTTAAATGCCACCGGAATCAGGATTTCCAAAAAGCACATTAACTCAGAAGATATTTACTGATAGTCTTCAAGAATTCTTCCCTGCAAATAAAGCCAGCTTCATCTGCTTTAGAATTAAGTATGTCCAAAATCTTGATTTCTCCTCTGATGTGAAATTCTGTTTCCCAGCCAGCTCTGCTCTCAGCACTTCAAATAATGGAGTTCTGACAATGCCTCAAGGGAATGAGTCACATCAGCATCTACCACGAGGTGGCTGGCACTTTGGCACTTCATACCTGGCTATTATGACTGCATTTAAAGGTTTTGCATACACAGTAGCTCTTGGGCAAGTTTTTGCCTGTTCCCAGGCAAAAAAAAAGCATTATAGAAGTCTCCTTCACAATAACGATCTTTGCCCAGCCTTGGGTCTACAGATAGGGTACTTCTGAGCAAATTTGCTATGAAAACAATAGCCTTCGATTTGACTCAGAGCAGATGAGAGGCTTTCAGATGCTGTAAGCATCTCACCCAAGGAGGTTTTAACAAGACACACTTGGAACAGAAGTCAAACACAACTACTTATAGTAGCAGCTACCAGACTCCTCACTACCGATTCTCTGAATCCTGAAAACATTGTTAAAAGAGCATACTTGCCTATTCCTGCAGCGATGACAGGCAAAGCCAAATCATACGTATATAGCAAATAAGACAGCATCAAAAAGTCTACGTAGCTTCGGTGACTGGGCAGCAGCACAACTGGATGCTCTTGAATGGCATGTTGCAACTAAAAAAATACGACAAATAAAGAACACAAACAATATTGTTCCAGTATTTACAGACTGACTGTTGCAATTTACAAATACAGACCTTCACAGGGCTTAAGACAAACAGAAGCTGATTTGTTTGAGGGTGGTTTGTCTGACCACAAACTCTTTACTTTTCTCAGTATGGAACCATAAGAAATTTTGAGCAATAGTGTCCAGACTAGCAACCTGTGATTCAAAAGCATCACAGGACTCAAAAGCCAGGGCCATCTCATTACATGATAGTATAATTCAAATCCCTTTTGACTGGAATGGGAAACCCAGTGGGTCCTGTCATGGCTGACATTGCTGTCTTCTAGGGAATGCACTGCACCCTCCACAACAGTGGCGTCCTGCAATGAAACAGGGGGACAACAGCTCTTCAGGGAACTGGGGCAAACTTGAAGCATCTCCTGCCTCAGAGGTGCACGATGTTTCCTGGCACTTAGCTGTATGAAAGTTTTGCAGAACAGCCAACCCACTCGGCCACATAACATTAGGGTTTTACCCCCACTTCAGCTAAATGCATTATTAAATTTATAATATCAGATTGAAAAACTCTGTAGCTGATCTAACAGAATCAGTGACACATAACTGCAAGTATTCCTTACCATAGGAAGCATTTGGAAAATGTACAAAAAGTCCTGCTGACCCTTTCCTTTTAAAGTACTTACGTATCATCTGTCTTCCCCCCACTTATTAAGAAATGCAGTAATAAGCACAAGTGCAGTCTTCCACGCCTCCCCCTCCCCAGCACTTACTCTCTGCATTCCTTCTTCATTCACACAAACTCTCTGGAAAAGCCGCTTAAATATTTTGCTCAGAGTAAAGGCAAAAAATCTGACAGCTCCTAATTGCATACTGTGGCCCATCTCATCCAGGATTTCTGTGGCTTCTTCTTGAATAATATCAGGTGATTCTCCCATTTCTTTTGCTAACTAAAGAGAAACAAAACAACCAAAATAGCAGTCAGGTGGTGTTCCCTTCTCCTTGCTCATGCACACCATTCTATGTACCACAGCAATTATGACGGAACTATTGCAATAGTCAGCAAGATTTTATTTCATGTGACAGGCATGCATCTAATCATACAGAATCTGCTTAATGTCAGCCAACAAGAGAAAGTGAAGTTAAAGCCATTCAAAATCAAGAATTAGTTTAGATGTTAGTGGGGGGTGGGGTGCAACAATTGCTTCCCCCCAAATACACCATCTGAATGTTTTAGTCTGTAGCATCGTCAGAGGAGATTTAAGTTCAAAGAACATTTCCTGTACATTGGTCTAAAGAAGGTTGTGTGCAATTTTCTTTTACTAGTAAAATGCAACCTGTTTGCAGAGATATTCACAATGTAAATTTTTGAAGTGTATTTGGGTTAGATTTTAAGACTTAGCTAAGAACCTCGGTCCTATCATGCTTGAATTTCTTTGTAATGTATTACTTTGGCAATGGCTAGCTGAAATGCATACAAAGCACTCTCTACCAACTTTGCATATCAATGATCTTTTTTCTGTTGCAAAAGGGTACATGCACAGCAGTTTCTTAAAACAGATCTAAATAATGGTTATCACTTTTTATTTGATACTTTGAATGTAGAAACATTTAATTGAAAAGTTAGTCTTTTACTGTTACGGAATGAGGAACATGCCTTTTACCGAACACAGAGGAGGAAAGAGGAGGAATGGCAGAAGAAAAAGCCTCCAAAACAGCATAGCTCTGTTTAGAGGCCAGCACTGATTACCTATTATTTTTATTTTGTGACATGTAAGAAAATCCATCTCCTCCAGTCTACCTCCATATACCATCTTACTATCATATCTGTTGATTCAAATGTGTTTTATTAAACGCATTATCTTTCATTCTGCATATTTCCACACGTAGCTATAACTGATTATTTTAACCACTTAAGGGACCCAAAAATCTGCTTCCACTCGAGCCTGAGAAAAATCAATCTCTCTTAGGAAGCAAAAAAATTATTCTTGCAATTCACTAGGGGAAGAGATGCTGTTCTCATTCGCCAGTAAAAGGCTTACCACATAGTTGATCATCTGTGAATTAAGTGCACATCCACTATAGAGCTAAGCACTTACTCTCCAAAATCAGGAATCAAAAAAAAACCAGACCAGTCACATATAGCAAGCTAAAACAAACAAATGCACTTCATTTCACATAATGAACATTAGTAACCTCAGCAATTTGTCACAAGAATAAATTCTAGTAGGCCTGTGTAAGGTTGTGTAAGCTCTGCCCAGACAGGAGGCACACTGATCAGAGACTGTCAGGCATGCTGCCCAAGACAGTCTTAGTTAGAGACTTTCAGTAATCTCTAGTTCAAAGCTGAGAACTAGGTTACAATGGCAGGTCTGCTAACCCCCTTCAACCACTTGACGCTAGCTGGGAAAATACCCACCAAAAAAGCAGCGCTTCAGAAAACATCACACAAATGTCTTTCAAATCCTCTGTGTTTTCTTTCAGTAAATGTTTCAGTGTTTCTAAAGCTGAAAGATTCGGGTTTTTTGGATTTCATACTACTTAGCAATTCATGATGGCAACAGGATTACTTTGTAGGATATGGCTTAGTTTGTCACCCTGTAGCAGGTTTTGATATACCATAGGTAACACTGACCATTAAAAAAAACAAATTGAAAAATCTTACGGTATCCACTCACCCAGGCTTAACCAAAACATCTCATGTACTTCTGTTGTCCTGGAATTATTTTTCATGAATACTGACAATAGTTACTCTAACACACACTCATTTCAGGCATTTCAACACAATGTAAAATATGAGCCGGTTTGAATATAAAATATTTCATGCATTACAAAGGAGTAGCTGCCCTTCATCTTAAAACAAAAATACAGTTTCATCTTAGACAGTGTTTCTAATTGAAAGAATTCTCTATGATTTAACTCTTACATTAGGGAATGTAGCATTTATGACTGATTCATAAATAGATCACTAGCCTATACAATTGCTACAAGACATCCTCAAAGTACAAAAGCGTCTACTAAGAAGGAGAGTGCTTATGTTTTTCACAATGCTGCTCTGTGGTGAGGACACAGCGGAAGAAAAGTTAAAAATAAAAGAAGTCAAGCCCATCGGAGAAGTTAGATGGTGAAGTGCCATATATGCAAAATCAAAACAATATTTTAAGAACTAGCAATCTAACAGCTTTAGTGGCAATTCTCTGGTAAATCAGTATTTGTTTTTCCTGCCAAAAGAATAAGGCTCTCAAGTTACTGATTTATTGGATCATCTTTCAAACTACAGCTATCGTGTTTGACAAGGTCAGCAATATTATTTTTTTTTTCCCCGCTGCTCCACACAGTTTGGCTGTGTTCAGGCTACCTCCTCTTACAGCTCAGTGTCCAGCCTCACCTGAAAAACCCCAAATTGAACTTGCTCTGACTGGAGAACAGCACTTTTAATAGCGTTTGGCTTGCAAGGTGAAAGTCCCTTGTAGATCACAGGAGTGTAACATTTCATCGCGTATCTCAAGTCACTGGACAATCGTCTTTCCTCCAAGATATCTTCAAACTCATCTCTTTTCTTTGATGTGAGCTCTTTCTGCTGGGAACACACAAATAAAGAATGAGACACTGTCTCAAGCCATTCGGTGGTCTGCTTGGCTACAGTACCAAAATAACAGCGTCCAATACTTCTGCAATGTTTGGGATTTTTTTTAGCTTTCTACAGTGTCTGCATTCCACATTCTGAGTGCAGGAACAAATGTTACTTGCTTGGAGCAATGCTGCAAGTAGAAAGAAACTAAAAAGGAAAAAAACAACCACCAGAGCCCAACAAAAAACCTCAACCCTTTCCAACTGCAAATATCCCCAAATCACTCTATGCCACATTACTTAAGTCTGTCCAACAGGAAGAAGCTGAGAGAACACCCGGGCTTTGAAAGCTAAAGTGCCTTGCCTCCAGCCTCTCCATGATTAATAGGTATTAACTAAAACACCTTTGATTCCAACTCTCACAGCTGCATGAAGACAATACAATGAACAGCATTATAAAAACACAATCATCAACACATAAAAATAATCCCAGCTACTTTAAGTTACATCTGGGACCTTGGTGATTTGTGCTGATTTTCATCAAGCTTGGATGTAAGGTACATAAAACACAGACAGGCAGGGACAAACCAAAAAAAACAAAAACAAAAAAACCCCAAACCATTACCAGCCACATGAAGGTCAAAATGCAATACGGTGCACACGTAGGTAAAAGAAGAACACAGGCTCTGAGTAACCAAGACCTCTGCTGAACAGCAAAATGGTACATCAAGAACTAATTGTGAATCCATCCTGCTGCAGAAATCTCAGTGACAAAAGTCTTCCCCTTGAGCCAGTCGACATCCCCTGCACTGGAGAGAGATGTCTCCTATTATCTCCTCTAACACCACAGTCTGTATGAAAGACCCCGCAGTCTTTCCAAAACCGAAACTGTATTTCTCTAAACTTTGAAACAGCAGCAATAGCCACCAGACAAGCAAGGCAACTGGACCAAGCCTCTGTGAAACACAAATATAAAAGTATTGGTTATGATCAAGTATATTTATAAGAAGAAGATGCTAAAATAAAAATGCTTACGCCTTCACAGCACCACTTGAAGAGTAGCACAGGCATCCCTTTCATTCATTCAGCTTCCTCTCCCTATATACAACCTGCGCAGAACCAGTCTGACAATGAAGGATAAATCATATTGCTTCATGGGCTGTTACAGTGACCTTTTGTGGTGCAGAGAGGAAAGCCTGGCCAGCACACACATGGGAGAACACCAGGAACAGATAAGCAGAGTGCCCAGCAGTGGCAGCTGAGTTTTCAGCCTTGGGAGAGGGAGTCAGGTTTCACTGCCAGCTGACCACAGCCACACCAGGAACACTGTCAAAATCAGTTGACGCTTGAAGTTAAGTAGAGAGCAAACACTTAGTTCCCACCCATTCAACAACACAAGAATTTGGCAAAACAAAACACAAACCCCAGATCACTAGTATCTCCACTTAAGAGCCACAAAAAAAAATCCTTCAAAAACTTAACTGTATGGAAAGCCAATTTCCTTTTATCAGAGAACACAAAGCCTGCTGTAATGTTTGACCTTCTCATTCTTTTCCCCACACAGTATTGTCAAATTGGGATACCATCCTTCCACTACAGCAGCATTTGGCAGATCATCTAACTTCTCTCTCCACTACTGTAGTTTAGAGAATTGTCCCACAGTAACTGCAGAACCAACTCTCCAGGGACTTTTAAAACAATCCTATGCAAGGTATTAAACCCAGGCCCATATTAATTTAAAACTTTCAGGGGTTTTTTGCATGTATGTTTAGCATTAGCTTCCAATCTTCTTTCTTCAACTAGTTGGTGTTTTGCGAGAGCCAAGTAAGCTAAGAACTGTTAAGAAGACTGGAAACTGTATTAGCCCTCTTTGCCACTGACACCTTGTATCAACCCCCTTGATTAAAAATAAAACAGAAAAAAAAAAGTTATACTCTGTAATAGCAAAAAGATAACTCAGAATAGCATCAGAAAATATTAGTTGGCTCTAAGTATGCACCTACTTAGGTCATTACATGACAAATCATTGCTCAGAAAATCTAAGCAACTTTTATTTCAATTAAAGTTTAAATCCTGCAACTACCCAAAACCCAGACAAAGAAAGCCAGCACTCAGCTCAGGTATCATCAGCCACATTACAGCCATTCCCCAACACAGCTCTGGGGACTGGAGTTCTGCAAAGGCCACGGCCAATTGAAAAGTCACCTCTTTTGTCGCCACTGCTCCTCATTTCACATTTCCAGATTTAACGTGCAACTGATTTCTCTTCATGGCAGTAAGTATTTTCACACCCTGTCCTAAAGTAGCAATGAGTGAGCCAAAATACACACACTAAACTAACTAAAGAAGGGAAACACTGCTTTTACACATTATAGCCAAGCTGTCATTCCAGCTTCAGTTGCCAACTGGTAGAGAACGCGTTTAGAAAATACGCTGTTGGAAACCTCGACATCAGACAACTCAGCGATGTGCACGGTTACTTCAACTTCGGTAAAGTACAAAAGCGAAACAGCAGGAGCCTGGAACTCCTCTGCTTCCACATCACCGCTGAAAGCAATAAAATGGGAGCACTCACGATGCGCTTGGGTACCAGCGCGCAGCCAAGGAGGCACAGAAGTTTGGGATCTCTGCCACAACCAGGCGCTGTTTCCCTCTCTCCCTAGCCCCATTCCCTAAATCCAAGTACAAAGCGGGGT
>VXBL01007148.1:1662733-1712504 GCA_013400195.1 Aramus guarauna
GGGGGAGGCAGGGGGCTGGGCGCGTTCACTCTGAAGCGGAGCGATGGCGGCCGCGCACACTTGACCCGGGGCGTGTGTTCCGTCGCGCAGGTGAGGAGCCCGGCGCTCGGCGCATCGCGGAGGACAGCGAGAGGAGAGCAGGGGCGGCGGCGGTGGCGGCGGCGGCGGCAGAGACCCGAGAACCGCAGCCGGCGGCGGGCGGGCGGCGCGGAGCCCGCGATTTCTTCGGGGAGCTGCGGGCCGAGCTGGGCGCCGCCGTCCCCCCGCCCCCCGCCGCGCCGCCGGCCGTGGAGGTCGTGGTGTTCCGCGGGAGGAAGAGGAAGGGGCGAGCCAGCCCCTCGGCAGCACCCACCGGCGGTGCCCAGGTAGGGCCGGGCGGTGGGTGGGTGGGTGAGTGGGCTGCCGGGTGGTCCCCTCTGCCCCGGACCCGCCCTCTCCCGCAGGCGTGGGTGCTGCTGGCAGGGGCCGTGCTGTGAAGGGGTGCGCTCCCCGGGCACGGCACCAGTGCCGGTGGTATAGCTCAGTTCTTCAGAACACAGGGAGGGTTTTTTTAAAGCCGGAACAGCGACTTTCCATTGAGCAGGTACTGGGCTGGGATGCCCCTCTCCGGTGGCAGTTAAAAGCAACAGAAACCCTCTCTGTATGTTTGGGGTTTTTTTGCTATCTCCACAGTCTGCCACCATAAACTGTGAGACGTCTTCTGTAATTCCCTCCCATCCCATGTCTGGTTTCTTCCCCCTTGCTAATAGAGCTGCCTGTAAATCCGGGGTCCTTCGGCGGTGTGCGTGCTCAGCTTGACGGCATCCAGCCCTGCTGATTCCCGTCTGACAGGGCTGGCAGTGGCCGGCTGAAGCAGGGGTGGGGGCAGGACTCAAAGGCTCTTTTTCCAATTTCAAGGGTAAATAACCTGTATTTGAGATAAGTGTAGCCCAACAAACTAAACTGATGTGCAGATAGGACTGCTGATACTGCAGGAAGTGAATGAAATGGGAAGCAGAGCTTCTTGGCTACTTCTCTGCCTAAGCGGTTTGTGTGCTGCTTTATTGTCACTAAATGGGGATGTGAGGTACCTAAACTTTCTTCTCTTATCTGGCATCAGTTGGCTGTTCACAAGCAACGTGCGTCTTGGAGGATCAGTGTTGGGTGGCTGATGAGGGGAGGCATGACAGCATTAGATCTTGGTCCTCTGATTTGGTTTATTGGTGCTAAATACCCTCGTGCTACCAAAAATCTGTAGCTGAGTTGCTTCAACAGAGAGGCCTGGATAGGCTTGGCTGGAAGCTGAGCTGCCTTCCGTGCCGAGCAGAGGGTGCCTTGCTGGTTGATTGGTCTCCAGATTTTGTATCTTCTCTGGTTGTTTTCTCTGAGGGCGTTTATGGCCATAACATCAGAAGCCCAATTCTAAAATAAGCTCTGATGGGCCAACACATGGCTGTCTTGAATTCAGGGAGACTTGCTGGCATCTGGGGTTTGACTGCATAGAATTGGGAAGTTCAAGAGATTGGCCAAGCAGTTGGTTGAATCCGTAAACTTCTGTGCTTTTTCTGGCATGTTTTCCTCTAAAAATTGCTTAGCTGTTCATTTCCTTATGCTTTTTACAACTTAAATTTTTCTGTCTGAAAAGGCTGGTGTTAGGCTTGTTAGTAAAATGCTCTGAAAATAACCAGGTTTATTTGTGGTTGAAATGGACAATTTTATCTAGAACTCAGAGGGAAGTAAATCATGGAGTAGAAAAGATATAGTTTTCGCTGACCTCATTTTCAGCAAGTAGTTTCTTTAAACAACATTGTGAGGTCTGTTGTTTGCTGACGCTGCTTTTGAAGCTGTTTCTCTTGCATTAGATATGCCAGATGTGTGCACTAATATATGTCCATGCAGTTGCGAATTAAGCTTGTTCTGCATGTTGCTGCCAGCTTTCGGTACATGTGCTATTACCACCACCTCTGTCTCAAATAAAATGACTTAAAGTTCATGTCCTATCCTGCATTAGCAGTTTGGTATGGATTTGGAAATGGAAATATATGTGATGTGTAGTTCACATGTGGTGGTTTTTCTCTTATAAAATGTAATTTGTACTTGAAAATACAAAAATTAATTGCAGCTGTTAATATCTCTCTGAGTTATGAAACTTTTTATAAGTATTAGCAGATGATGCAGGCAAGAAAATGCAGGACAAAGCTATATGCACTGTGCTGTAGCAATACCCTATAAGTTGTGCAAGATTGTTCCAGTAAGACCCTATCATATCTACATATTAAAAATGCCATTGAGACTGTGTCTTTTAATAAATCCAGGTAATAAAGGTAGAAAAAGACACTGCTGGAAAGCTGTATACTCTCATTTTACATTTCACTGCTTTCCAAAAAACTATCGCAATCAGCATTGAAACTGGTGTTACTTGTTATATTAACTTGAAATGTTTTATTTTGTTTATAGACCAAAATAGTGGATGAAGAGAAAAATGCGAACGAACAAGAATTTAACTTGGAAAAAGTAAGTCAGCGAGACATATCTAATCTCACTGTTTTAGTGTGCAGGTGTGTATATTTATATCCTTGGGAAAGCTATGGTGGGACTGATTAGGAAACATTTCCAGAAAAGTTTATCTCTTGTCGGTGAGCGTTTCCTAATAGGTAATTTTGGCTGGATGCCATGCCAAAGGAGGAGCATGATGGCTGTTGTCCACTGCTCTGTGTGAAGAGAGGTGTGTTACAACCCTGTGGTCTTTCTTTCTGATCTTTTGGTGAGAATTTGAGGAGGATCACTGTACGTTAGCTGTGTAGAGCTACGTGAGTACCCGTAATGTATAGCCTAGCTCTTTCAGGCCCATGGTGGTAATCTTCGATTTCTGATCTAATGTGGGAGGGGAAAAAAAAGCATATTGGCACCTATTTTGGAAACAGCAGATGACTTTTTTTCCTTTTGTCTTTTTGTCCTCATCTGTTCTTATATGAGCATAACTAGCATTTGCCTTCTTAGATACTGATTGGTTTACAGATCTGTGCAAGTTGTTTTATACGCCTGATCTCTGCTCAGGCCTGTGCTGGGATCCAGTGAAGTCTCTCACTGGCGATTCTGCGTGGAGCTCCATACTGCTGAGAACAGTGAGGATTTAACCACTGCCTTTAAAAAGATTATAAATTCACCACTGGCTTTGCCGGGATATTCTTGTATAGTGTCAACTATACTTACGTAGGTAGTGAAACCACTTCACCATCTATCCGTCCGTGTTTCTCACCAGTTAAGTGCTCTGCAGCCAGAGAATGAGGATGGTCTGTAAACGTTGGGCGCTGTGGGTAGCACATTTCATTGTATTCCTTTGTGCAGCACAACATGATTCATTTTTATATGGAGAAGATCTGATCCATACATTGTTTTATGTGAAATGAGGACAACTGAAAATTGTCTCCCTGGCAGTCCTCACTGTCCAGAGATTAGATGGACAGTGGTTAACTGCTCTGCAGAATAGCTCCAAACTCAGTTAGTTTTATTTTATAGCACATTGATTTCAGGTATTAGCGAGGGTTTCTTTGGGAGTGGTCTGGCAAGAGTTATTTTACAACAGGTTACACAAATTACAAAATGCTTGCAATTTTCTGTAATGTTTTAGGCTCGCCTGGAAGTGCACAAGTTTGGAATCACTGGCTACAAGAAGCAGGAACAGCGCATATGGGAACAGGAGCGTGCTATCATGCTGGGAGCCAAGGTGATTGTCACTTGCTTTGTGCTGGACTGTCACCCAGCTGTTACAGTGCAGGAAAGCGGTAAAAATCTCTTGGGGGGTTTTGGCACTACTTCTTTAAAACACAAGATGTTTTGCCCTGACTCTTCTCCCATTTCATCCTTACTTGTATGTTTTCTGTCTTGTCTATTTTCTGTAGACGTTTGGAAAATTAGTATGGTTGTGTTATCAGAGATGTTGTTTAGATGAAATAGGACTGATTATGGTGGAAAACAACATTTACTAATTTTTAATTGGGCCATTCAAAACTGAATTGTTGGAAGGAGGGGCTTCCTTTTAAAAGCTTCACTCTCCCAGTGAGTTAAAGATGGAGAAAACTTTTCCGTTTTATTTATCATCAGTAGTGTAAATGAAAAAAAAATAAATCTAGGGCTTTTTTGGGGCATGGGGAGGGGTATGAATTTTCTTTCTAGCTCAGTATGTATGTGGAAACCTGGTAGGACTGATATAGAGCATAAACATCCCCTTCTACTGTCTCCACTAAGAAAGATATGGTTTCTGTGTGTCTGCCTTACATCTCTTAAGTCCCTTCGTCTCACCCAAAAGGAAATAAACCGTTTCTAATGTTTCCACACCATCACCTGAAAAATATTTTCCATGCAAGTGTGTGAATATTTTTTTAACCTATTTGAAAATTTCATCAGTGGTATCCCTCCCAATTTGTATTGCAGCCCCCCAAAAAGGAACACGTGAACTACAAGACTTACCAAGAGAAAATGAAAGGGAAGAAACTAGCAAAGGATGATGAAAAGGGAAAGGTTTGTATGAACTTTTCTCTATATAAAACCAGCGTATAAGGGCCATCCCAAGAGCCTGACAGATAATGCCTCAGGCACAGGCGGAGTGCCTGAGCTTGACACTTGCTGCTCCCCATGGAGTGGGTTCCTGGCTCCAGCAGGACTGATCTCATCAGAAAAAGCTGGTTGTGTGCAGTATGAAGGGCACAGAGTGAGGCTTGTATTGTGGTGGGTTTCACTGCCTCACCTTTGAGGCCAATAGATTGATGGCACAAAATCAGCAGTTGTTTGTTGTTTTGTTTTGTTTTTTCTTTGCCTCTTAAGGGAGAAAAATGGCCTTCAGTTGAAGTTTGTTGCCTGTTGTTTAACCACAGAGAGCCGGATCTTCAGCTGGTTTTATATCAGCACAATTCCATCTAGGATCTTGCTCATTATTTAAAGCAAGGGTGGGGTTTCTGTTGCATCCGTCCTCTAGCATGGCCCATCTGGCTCCAAGCCTACTCCCTGCTTCCCTGTGGAGCCTTCTCGTGTAGGTGGGAGCAGGCTGTGGGGTGGGTAATTGCTCTATCAGCCTGTTTCCTGCCACCCTCTTTCCCAGGGGACCTACTTCTCCTCTTCTGTTACGTGGCCCAAAGTACCTCCGCTGCATGACCAGCCACAGGCGAACCCTGTCATTTGACAGGTACACTCGGGTGACTAGGCGCACCTGTCCAGTAGTGAGTCCATCTTTTGACCCAAGGATCTGCCGCACGCCCAAGAGGCAAACCTCTCTCCTCATGTGGCTGGATTTGTGCCTCCTCACGTGGCAGGAGTAGTGTGTTGATCGCGAGAGGGCTGTACTTTCCATAAGGTGACAGGAAGGGCTCTGGGCACTCCTAGCAGTGCCTCCATAACACGTTGCATCACTTGGCCTGTCAGGAGGTCTCCCAGCCCGCTTTAAAACGTCTGCTGCTCTGTGGAGCAAAGGCTACCGTGTGTTTGGTGTGCAGATGGTTGTTTAGCCAAGAGGCTCTGTTCCTTTTCCATTAAAATATGTGTCTTTAAAAACAGGAACATAAAGATGATTCTCTTAAGAAGAAGAAGAAAGATCAGAAGGAGAGGTGAGCTGGTTTTAACATGGTTAAAATTAACTTGCTTTTTTATAGCCTCCCCAGTGTAACTTTCTATAGTCTCCCCCTACATAACTATGCACAGTTGTATATCAGAAGTCATGCAGATCACAGTGGAAGGAATTTCTCCAACTGCAGAAGAACTTATGATTACAAAATGGTGACCTTGGTCTGTGTCTGGCAGTTTCAGAGGCCTTAGTTAGGCGGTGTAACTGAAAATGTGTCAGTTCTGCCCCGACATGTCTAAGACTGCTGCCAGAGTGTGTGGACTCAGGATATGCCACTCACTCATAGGCTTGAGAAATAATTTCTGCAAAACACAAGATACAGCATACAGAGGCTTGAAAGTTGAAGTGGCATTCTTAATTATACTGTAGCAGGTTCACTGAAATGTACTCTATCTTCTTTTTCTATCTGAAACTCTTTGTTTTTAAATAATAAAAAAAAAATAATTCTGTAATGTGCTGCAAATTTTGAATGGCTATGCAGGTAACAAATATTCTAGGTCATTATCTGCTGTGATTTGATATTCCATAATACCAAATACTGATTGCATTAATAGGTGACATTTTTCAGCATATTCAGCATCTTCATGAGTTTCTGGCATTTTTCTTAATTCTTTTTTTATCCCTTTGTATTTCAGGAAGGCCAAAAGGAAGAAATCAGTGCCTAGCATTTGGCCTGCAGGACAAGTTGGAAAATTCAGAGATGGGACCTTGATTCTGCAAAGCTATGACATAAAGAAAATTAAATCATCTAAAGTTATCAAATGAACTTCTGATACAGAGTGTAATGGACGATACAGATGAGATAGGATTCACATTGCCACTAACACTGACTTATGGAGACTCTCGCCCTCCCACCATGTCCTAATTTTTATTTGTTGTTGCAGGATTTCCCATCTTCCATTCTGCCTTGGGAAGAATATGAGAATTTACCATTTTATAAATAAATCCATTAATTAATGGATTAAAATATATAGTGCTCTGATTTCATCTGGAAGGAATATGGAAAAAGCAATACTTTACTTGCTGTGAACCTAACATAGGTATTCTCAAACACGTATCTGTTTCTGTATCTATATGAATAGTTAGTGGATAGCGGAACTGCACAACAAACAGTTTTCCTGGCCAGCAAAACCTCTTAAGGTTTCCAAATTATCCACTTGGGAATGAAAATGAGATATTTCTGAAGTTTTGTCCCAGGTAAGATACAATTTGTGTATCTCTGCAGAGATCTCCAAATAAGCACCATTTCAAGTGGTGGGTTAGTTTAGTTTGTGCTGCTTTTTAAAAAAAAACCAAAACAAAAAAAACCCAAACAAACAAACAAAAAAAAAACAACCAAAAAACCCAAACCAACAAACCCCAGAACACTTAAGACTTGAGACCTGCGCCAAATGAGGCATAAGACACCCAACAGCTACTGGTTGTTCATGGTTAAGTCGTGTTTGTTTTGATCAGTGTTCCCATGCCTCATAAGGCTTTTCTATGAAATCTTTATCAAAACCGAAGTTTTAGTGCCATTTGGATTTCAGCAGTTTCGTGTTTCTGAAAGAACAGTTTTGTCCTTGGTAGTTAATTTTTTTTAAGTTTGTGTTTCCATTAGAAATGGCAATTGTTAGCAAATTTCCAAAATGCTATCTCTGTTCTACCTTGAGCTAAAGGAACTTGAATATTTTAGGAGGAGGCAAAAGAAAGGTTAACTGTTAAACGACAGAGGAAAAAGTTCATGCTGTGGTGTTTATATGTAAGGCCGTCTGGAGCTTGTTTGAGCAGCTCTGGCAGTGAAGCAGATATATACGAGAAGGAAAATAGCTGTTACTGGAGTAACTTGTTCTAGGTGTATTGGTGACATTCAGCATAGCCCCATGGGCTGGGGCAGCCCACTTCCCAGCTGCCGCCTGGGAGCCTGAAGAAGGGGATCTCCAACCCTGCGCAGGCGGTGAGGTCTGAGTCGGCTCGCAGCTAGCACAGGGACAGCAGCGTTGGGGGCTGCCCCCCTATACCCCCAAGATAAGTATGTGCTCTGGGGTAGGGAGAGCCACAGAGCAAAAAGGGATGCTTTCTCACACGCTTACACCCCATACCTTCCACCTTACTTTCAGGTCCTGGAGAAGTGCCCTGCCAGCTCAGGGAGGACTAGGAGAGAGCCTGGGAGGAGGGAAACAAAAGGGAGTGGAAGAGAGTGTGTCAGGAGCCATGTGGGAAGTGGAGGAGAGTACAGCAGAGTTGGGTTGCTAAATACTGTTATCGCATTTCATAATTGCGTAATTTGATTTCTTCTTATTCAGTATTGGTTATGGATTCAAATTGGAGTTAACAATCCTATCTGGTTACCGAATACATAGATTTAGAGAAATGTCAAATCATGGTTGCGTGTGAAGGTGTAATCACTAAGCGGGATTGAGTACAGAGCACTGAGACTTGTTGAGGAAACAGATGGGCTTTGGACGTTGTGGGATAACCTGTATTTTTTAATTCCTGGTTAATCCTTGAGCTTGTTTTTTTCAGTGCTCGCTTCCAGATTAAGTTTTGTTCAGCTAGCTTTGGGTATAATGTGTTGTGGGAGTTTATGTCCTCAATCAGCTTTGGTAATTTAAAGGGTTCACTTTCCACCCCGACAGCTCCCAAAACCTATTAAGGAGTGAAACTTCGTCAGAATGGAGTGTCTAACTTTTGCAGTCCTGGTCTCAAGCTTGTAAGCTCTGTTAAAGAAGAGTTGAAAAGAATTCAGTTCTTAAAAAGTTGAAAACTAAAACACCAAGCTGACAATGGAACTTGAAAGCTTGGGGAAAAACACTAAAATAAAAGCTTATTCAAAATTTTGTATTTTCTCACTTGTTTAATATTCGTATGTATGCATTATGAAAGGTTTCTGTTATATCGTGATAGGTTGCTTTTTATAACAAATCCCCAAGGTCATTTGAGCTGGCCATGCTACATCCTTGCAGGATGCCGTTCTCAGTTAAACGTGGTACCTTCAGTCCTATTTTGTTACTAGATGAATTAACAAATGCGGTAACAAGCAACTGACGTTTGGCAAACAAAACTGTTGAGAACCTGTTATGCACCTAGTGTTTCTGTGGACTGGTGTGTATTATTAATTAACAGAGTACTTAAGTGTATGTTCAGGCAGCAAGCTGTGATGCTTTTGGAGCATGTGCTCATATACAAAAGCCAGTGTTGACTGAGTAACTGATTGATTATGGGCAAGGGAGAGCAGGGGCCATCTGATTCTGCCCTCTACCTGCAGTCAAATAGAGGAACGAGGGATAAAGGAAGAATGCAAGGATTTCTCCTCATCTGTACTCTTTCGCATGCCTTTTCCTGTGACTGTCAGCTTTATTTCCATTTCCCCATACGCTAAAACATTGTGATTAACCTTCCTCCCAGTCAAACCCTTTGCAATGAAGGAGTTGACTTCAAGTTCTTGTCTCTTGCAGGAGAAAAAAAAAGAAAAAGGCCATGATGGATGATGTCTCCACATTCTTGTCTGTACTTCTGATTGCTTTGGCCGGGTGTCTGTTTCTTACCCCGGCACTGCTGTTCATGTGTCGCCATGCTTTATTCTGCTTTATTATTAGGCATTTAGGAAGGTCACATAGCTTCGGTGAGTGCCTTCCTGCCGGGGCTGAGTGTGCTGCCTCTGTAGCATTGCTCAGTCCCTCACAAGGCGTCTGCTTGATAGAGGTGTGCCGCTCCGACATGGTATGTCATCTTAAACCATCTCACAAAGTTTTGTCTTTCCAGCCCGGACAAGCTTTCCGCCTGCCCAGTCTGATTTACGCTTACCTGAAGGTCTCTCCAATGGGATCCTACTGGTGTTACAGTTATTTCCAGGCTCTGCTTAGTCCAGTGTAAAAACCTTCTGGAGATTGTGCAATCACCCCAAGTGTCTAAGGTGGGTTGGAGCTAAGTAACGCATCCCCAGGTACTCTATAACCAACGTAAGCCAGAGCTAACGGAGTGGTGCTGAGTAAGAGAGGTCTTTTGTGCCACTGAATCCAGAGTACGTCTGAAGTTGAGGCAGGGATGGTTGCTCTGAGGGAGCACTCTTGGCTTTCTCCAGCTACCGGATTATTCTTGACTGTGGTAACAAAGCAGGTATGAACAGTCCGAGTCAGGCATGCATCCTGTGCAAGTGCCTCATCTACATTATGACATATTGTTAATAATAATTTGCAATAATAAGTAGGGTGCTGATGCCGAATTTGTTGGCAATGTTTTAAGAATTTATTTAGAAACTGTAAAACAGCATAAACTCATATGTCAGGTTTTCCAAAAGGGTAATAACAGTAAGAAGAATAATACACAAAGTTTTAGTCGGACCAAAAGACAAAAAGCAGTTTGTTTCCAATTCAAAAAATACAAACATTTGCTACAGGTACAAAATTATAAAAAGTTTGTATTTTCCTCTTGATCTGGTGACAGACACATACAGCAGAGATGTATATTTCACCAGCTCCAAATTCATATAAGCTATGGGAAATGGCAATAAAGAAAAAAAAAATGTCCTGGTTAAGAAGAAAACATAAACAACTTCTCGTCTTTCACTTAACCAGAAGTGAACACTGTTATCTTATTCCTTTGGGTTGCCAACATTTAAATTAATGTTATTCATGCTTCATATAACAATCAGAAATAACAGCAGGTTTACCTCATGCATTTATTTTTAATATTCATCACATAATGTCTTCTTACCATGCTACCTAGACAGGTTAGTGTTTTTATTGACAACATTTAAGGGAGGTGGAGGATGAAGGAATGCAATTGGGATCCAGGAAAATTTCTATCTACTGCTTCACAAGAAAATGTTAGAAACTCAATTAGCATAAAAAAGAAATTTTTACTTAATTCTGCTTGGATCTGTTTGCAGTAACAAATGTAACAAAAGGTCTCTTAACAGAAGGGGGAAATGCTGCCGAGTACCTCTGTCAGTAAAACGCACGTCTGTCTCCTGTATTGTGCAAAGATGCAGGAGCCCCACACATCTCGTCTCTGTGCCTTGCATATGGGCTTCTGCGCGTAAGAAGACCACATGCGTCTTATTTGTGATAGATTTGTGCTTCAGGCTGCCGCTCCAGACGGGTCTCTGTGCGTGCAGCGTTCAGTAGTGCTGGGCAGAGGAATCGCCAAAAATGTTGTCAGTAAAAACTAGAAGCAGCTCACTTTTTTTTTTTTTTTAAAATAACATATTAAAAAAAAAAAAACAAAAAACAAAACACCTCTCCATATTTGTTTGCTAATTTTCAGTGACAAGTGCCCTTCATGTTTGCGATGTGGTTGATTTGTTACCATAACCTGTTGAAGGACCTGAAGCCGTAATCTCCCTTCCAAAGTTGATCTAGCCAAGATGCTTGGGGTTTTCATATTATCTTGCCTGGTTCAAAGTTGAATTCTTGACTTTGCTGTTTAAGCAGAACGCTGCAAAGCTGGTAAAGCCTGAGATTAGGTCTAACAACTCTCTTTCTTCATCTTTCTGTTTGTGAGCAAAGGATGTCCTAGATGGTACCAGAAAGCTGCTGCTACCAGGTTGTTGGTACCTCGTATCCCTACTCACAGGAGCGGGTAATCTGAATTGTGGCTGGCAGTCGCAAACGCAGGGTTTTCATATGGTGGTAGTGGCAGCTTAGCCTTGATCTCATCTCTCTCTCACCTTGTTTAAGAAATATTCTTATGTAAGAAAGAAAAAAAAATCTGCATCTCACATTTCTTCTTGCTCTAGAACAACTTGGAAACTAGAGTATTGGGTGCTGTCTGCCATCTTTACTAACTACACTTTGGGGAAAAAACAAAAAACAAAACCAAATAAAAATAAACCCTTACACAGCACTATGACAGAGCTCTATCACCAGCCAAGAACAAACTACAGCAATACACTATCATGGCGTTATTTACAACACAATGGAACATTATGCATATATTAAATTACATTTAATACTTTTCCTCTTAAACTCTGATGTATGTGAACTCATGCTTTTGTGTGTGTGTTTTATTTACTTTGTTCAGTCCAATATATTTTCCTCCATGTATCTTAACTCTATAGGCAAGTATGGAGGTTACAATGCTGTTTGCCTGTCTTTTCTATGGTTTTAGAAGCCAAATTGCTTTCCAAATTCATGATATGTCACAGTAGGCTACTGTCCTCACTGACACTGACTTTACGGTGCATACCTTACCACAGCAGAAGTAATAAGGGATTGTCAACTAGACCTGTGCTCATATTCATATTAAGTCTTAGTAAGAGGTCTTCTTGTGAGCTCTTTTTGAGTTGATGAGGGAAAAGAAGGCAGTGGAAATTGTGTAGTATCGCATGCCTCGGGAAGTCTGACAGTGCTCCTGATAGCACGCTGCTTCTGTTTGGTCCCACTAAGTTTAACAGGGAAATTTGGAGAGGAAAGAGCCAGGAAGAAGGTTCACAAAGGAAAAGGTTTGGGTTCAGGAGTCCCTTGTTGCTCTGCAGGACAAAGCTTACCTGCTGTATTTATTCAGCAGCTGTGCAGCAGATGTTTCAAATCGCCACATGCAGAAGTCAAGCCTTGTTATGTTTATTAGAGGAGAGCTTGGGGTTTTTTTAAACATTAAGTCAATTTATAGCTACCTTGGGCAGACTCTGCACATACTGGATGAGATTAAACCCAGTGCAAAAGGCTCTGCTCTCCTGCTTACAAGGAACGGCCTGGCCTCAAGGCGCAGAAGAGTCCTGCGAAAGGCAGCGCTGTGCAGGTCCGGGTGCCGGAGGAGCTTGGGGTCCCAGAGAGCTGGACCAATACCGCAAGGAACGAAAAGGAAGCAAGAGACATCCAAATTGGTCCCCTTGGGTATCTGTGCTACTCCTCAGCTCCCTGGGTTCTCCCTGGGCAGTCAGCAACACAGTTTCTGTGAGGATTAAACTGCTAAAGGCTGGCTCCCTCCAAAAGAAGGGATTTGGAGGAAACAAAAACTTGCATAAGAGATGCTGTAGATGAAGAACATGTGAACTGCTGGGTTTATAATGAGACAGACCTCGGGTGAGTTACCTGCAGAGAAATAAACTACCTCCAGCCCCAAGCAGAGAGGTGGAAGTGTCCCACTTCTCCCCACCCAAAGCTGTTCTGCAAAAGGAAAATTCTGCTCTGCCTACGTTCAGATGGCTACTGCTGTTTGGATGCTCTGCAGAAACATTCACGTACGCAGTAATTAGTTTCCTAGCATAATTCTAACTACTTAAGCATTATTTCTGTTAATCAAACTACCACACTCTCTTGGGGTAATTTTGTTTATTGCTATGGTTCGTGCCAAGTCCAAGCCCTTGAACGTGTACACAACCAACATATACACCCACTTAGTTTCGGTTTAGACCTAGGCTAAATTAGTCTTACTAATGCAGGATACCTACTTCTAACTGTATTCCTCTAATTTATTTGCATTTCTGCTAGGTTATTAGGAGACTGTAATGGTATCTAGTCTGTACCCTACTTTTATGAATGTTAGAATGTGTAGAGGATAACAACGAGCTTCTCTACAGCTGTGAAGCATGTTGCTACCTACTGTCCATATTTCCATTAGAAATTAGTAACTTGTATCACTCAATGCTTTCTCCCCAAGGTATAACACACCAGGAAGCCATACCAAAGCAACTATGAAAACCAAAACCGAGTACTGCAAACCCTTCTAAAACCCATTCAGAATTAATTTTAAACATCTGGCAATGGTTGAAGATTGGAAAGATGTAAATTCATCTGAGTTTCCTTCACAGAAGTTGGGAGTAAAGACAAAGGTTCAGTCCCAAAACAAACAATGCCCGTTTGTTTTTAATAGGAAAAGTGAAATTGGAGTGCCTTCTGTATTAAAATTACCACAGGATGTTTGCCAATGCAAAAAAAAACCTATGTGTAACTTATGTACAGTATTCCCATACACTGCTCTGACAGGCAATACTCAAAGCTAATGCTATGATTACAACTGTTAGGTTCGTAGACGACAACTTTACAACGAGCACACTCAAGAGGAAATTTGGGGTCTGGTAGCATTCTAGCTGAGGTAGGTTAAAACAGACCCACTAATTAGAAAATCCTGCACGAGTTCATATGGCATTAAACGCAATGAAAAACTATAACACAGTTGGTCTCTGCTACTCTTTAAGAAACCAAAATGAGCATAGCACAGTTATTCCAATGTCTACAAGTTTACTAATACAATCCATTCCAGACTTTGCAGAAAGTACCATTGTTTTCCCGCTTAAAAGTTTATGTTATTTTTTCCTGTCGTCGGTTTTGTTTCCTATTTCAGTCTTGACATCACTGAAGGCGCACGGCTGTTCTGCAGGAGAGGTGGGCTACAGGATGCTTGGTTGGTTACGGGTGGTGTGACGGCAGACTGCTTTTTGTCTGTGCAGTAGCCCGGGACTGTTTCATTTTGGGCTGCCTCCCCCTCCCCACAAGGGCTGCGAGGTGGGATGAGCCCAGGGAGGATCCTGGCCGCTCCGTCCCGGAGAAGCCCTGCCATCGCTCAGCGCTGCCTGAGTGATGCGCTCCGGGCAGAGCTGGGCTGTTTGTCCTGTGGCTGTGGCTTAATGCAAGGCAGTAAGCTGGATTTTGGTTAGTGTATTTGTTTTTAGGTGTAATAATTATATGTCAGGTAACAATATGCGTGTGCGTATACGTATGCTTGGGAAGAAAATGTGTATAAGCAGTAGGATTCAAAAAAAGGAAACAGTACATGGATGGGATGTAAGAGTTTATGCTTTTCTGGTTTGATAGCACTGCACTTGCATAGGATTAGAGTGACAGAGTCCGAGATGTCATGGGCTCACGCCGTCTGCTGCATCTTGTTCTTACGCATTGCTGCTATACACACACGCTTGCATACGTCAGCTGGGTTCAGAGGAAAAGCAGCACACACGCGAATCAATGTGTTTTCTGACAACAGCACGCAGGCGACAGCACCACGGCTGTGGGAAGCCCCGTCAGTCAGGCTCCAGTTGTCATGGACAGGACCTGAACCGGCTGCTTGTTTTCATGGGAAGTGTAAGACACAGATAAGTCTCACAAAAGGTTTGTGTCCTGATCCAGAAAAATTCTTAGGGATGGATTTCACATGAATGCTATGTGAATCTCTCTTGCTCAAGTGCTTCATTAGGATCAAGACATTAGTTAGCTCACACTAATCTAATATAAAATTAAGGCTTCTGATCTCAAAGTTACATTGGAACTTCGCCTGCCCAGGACTTATCAGGATCAAGGCTGGAAAGCAGCATTTCTCTACACAGGATACTTTGCATGTGCCATATTTAAATAAATCTCTTACCAATTCAATTCAAAGCGATCTCCCCTGCACTGTTTTTCAAGAGTTGTGATAATTGCAATCACATCTGTATGTGATGGCCTCCACAATCACACCTAAATAAGAAACACTAAAATGTATTGAGGATATTTTTCTCTCTTCTTTTCATATCTGAGTTCTGCATTTATCATGGTGCTAGCTAAAATGAACACAATTATTGCATGGCAATGTTTGGAAACCAATCTAATTCTCGTTGAAGAGAACAAGATAAGTTCTGCCACTGAATTCTAGGGGAATATTATCCCATAGCTTACTGCAGTCTAGAGCCAGAAGGAATAATTAATGGTCATTTGAGCCCCTGAATGTAATGGCCAGCCAGGAATATTTTAACTGAGCACACAGCCTCCTCTTCAGCTGTCAAAACATATGCTGTCTCGATTTAAGGACTTCAGGTGGCAAGGGAATCCAGTTCGCCTTCTGGTGAATTGTCCCAACAGCTGTTGCTCCCCAGTCTTAGTCTTACCCATTTTTTTCCCTGCATCCCTAATTTCCTTTAAGCACAAATCCAGCCATGAGAGAGAAAATGCACTCATTTAACCCTTTGCTTTAGAAATAGACGTGTGTGTGTGCGCACGTGTGTATGCAGACGTATGCAATGCAGTGTAGATATGTTCAGGTACCCATCTGCCATCGAGTGCCAGTTCAGCGGGTATGCCTGCTATGGCTGTTAAATTAAAAGTGGAGGGTGGCTGTAACCAGTGAGTTACTCAGTGAGCAACATGCTGTACAACGTTTTAAGTCAGGGAAGAGAATGCTTTCTTACTGACTTACTGAGAAGTGCCAAATCACACCGAGAAAGCTTACAGAATCCAGCACGGGGGCAGGCAAGGGCTTCCTTAGTTGTTGGGCAACTTGGGCTGTTTTACACATTGTGGCACCTCCAGTCCCGTGTGCAGGGTCACCTGGACAAAGAAGAAACAACATGTAGAGTCAAAACTGGGACATCCTCAGCAGAAAGCATTTGTGGAGGCCAAGAGCAAGTAAATGGTAGGGGAAGGGCCATGGGACTTCAGGTTCAGGTTTAAGTCATCAGGAATATTAATGGAGTGATACTGAGCCCCGGAAATGAGAAGGTCTCCTTCCCCCTTCCCTCCTGAATATCTTGGGGTCTAGAAGCCAGGTGTCCACATCTTTTCACAAATCCAGCCACCAGTTGTAGGTCTCCAACAGTGCTGCTTGCCAGACGCAAGGTGGATGGCACCTTTGCGTGAGGGACCCCAAGTAGTTCAGGAAAGGAATCACACAGTGGAGTCCATGTAATAAATACAAGAAAATCTTTTTGTCTTTGCTGTTCTGGTAGGACAGAGCACAGCACATTTTAGTGCTCCTTCTATGACCTGATGTCTCTACAAGGTCAGGGTCCCCGCACAGATGTACTGGGGCACCATTCAACAGGAAACACAAGCTTAAACTCAGAGTTTCTCCCTGCCAACCTTGTTGGCAATGGGGCAAAATGTTGGCCTTAAGAAATGTAAACTGGGTACTTAAAGGATGTAGGTAGCTAAAACTGAAGGTAGGTTGTGAGTAAAAATCTGTGTTGAATATAGCAGTGAGGTGCCCAGAGAAGTGCCTGGGTCTTCCACATTGGTGCATCAAAGACAATAAAGCTCTGAAACCTTCTTGAAAGGTTTGGATGCCATCAGTGACTCATGTTAAATGTTCATGTACTAATAAGGCCATGTGAGGTTTCTGGTTTCAGTTTGGGTGTTTTAAATGATGACTATACCATCCTGGCTGCATTGGTCCTGCCTGACTTAAGCTGATCTCCTTCAGTCCTCAGACTCCTGGGTGTTTCCACAGATTCTCCCTTACACTACGTCCTGTTTCTAGCCGTATGCAGTGGTCTTTTGAAGTAAAAATGCATTATATTTAAACAGAGTTCCTCCAAGAGGAGATCCTCTTGAGAACAGAGAGCCATCTCCAGAATTCAGAAAGAGCAGGAATGATGTACTGACTGGGTCTTCTCTGTTGCACTAATTCTCTCACCTATGTTATCTTTGCTCCGCGTAGCACCATGCTGCTCACATTTCTGTCTTTTGCCAATGTAAATAATATCCAGATCTAAGAGGAATTATGATATTCATGTTTTTCAGTCAAATTGGCAGAGGAAGCCTTAGCACTGCTGTTTTCCATGTGGAGCGTTGCAGCAAAGTAAGTGTAGGAATTAGTGTGTGCAGGTACTTGTACTTGCTTGTACAGCATTACCGTAAAGGCAAAGCAGAAGGTCAAATGCAGTTTTCCAAAAAGTGTTAGTAGCCTAGGTGTCAGTCTGAGAAGGAAAGAGCCCTGACTACCTACAGATGACGTTAGCAACCCCAGCAGCCATGGTTGGTAGCACACGTTCTCCTTTAGATGAGCAGGGTAAGCAGGACTGAACTGCAGAAGACTTACCTGGACATTTCGATTGAGGCTCAATGCAGGCATGAAGACACCCTCGATGTTTTCAAATGCTGGAGGCCCTTGCTGCTGCCCATTTATGTAAAAGGTCAGGTTGTGCTTGTTCAGATCCAGGAGAACACCAACGGTGGCACCTTTAGAGACTCCTCCTTCAGTCCTAAGGTACAAAAGGACCACACTGTTGGTGAAGGCAGAGTGCTACCTCATCGCTGCTCTCTCTAGGACAAGGCAGTATTACTAAGGAAAGGGAGAATGCAGCTGCATGGCGAAATTATTATCCCTGCGGCATTTGGCAATGACTGATCCACACCTTTATCTGAAGCATACATACGACATTCATTGGAGCTTAATGAGGGGATCCTAAAGAGAAATTAGGTCCATCTCTCCTCCAATTGCAATCCAGGAGCTGAAAATGGGGTCCAGACCTAACAGGTCCCCTCAGCTGACAAGAGATGGGGAGATGAGCAGGTCAGGTCGGTACTGAGTGTGCAGGACCGGAGTGGTGGCGACACGGCTCCTCAGAGCATCCCTGCTATAGTGAAGTGATGCACAGCAGGGAATGAAAAAGCAGAAACCTGGTCTCCTAGGCTTTAATTTCTCAACGTTATGCCTGCTAACAGCTTGAGACTCAGACTTCCAGTTCAAGTACTCACCTTGGCATCCCCTAAGGGGACCCAGCATTCCAGAGATCAGGGAGCCAGCACTGGCACAACAGGTACTGCTTTTGGGGAGGAAGAGAAGGTGGGGCTGGTTAGGGCCAAGCGTAGCTCCCTGACTTACGTGGTGCTCAGCAATAGGACTGGGAGCTGTTTCAAGTGTGCAGGCACGGTTATTAATACCAGCGATAATTGGTTGTGTCAGGAGCAGCTGCTGAGAGCTACCGCGGTATCAGAGCTTGCCAGGACAGCCTGAGCCAGCCATTACATGCTTGAGCGATTTGACATTAATGCACTTTGATTTGGGGGTTAGTCAAATACAGTATTACTTTAAAGAGCACGGAGCAAAAAAATCTACTAGCTATGCAGATTGGCCACAGGCACTGCTACTCTGCTAATATCATGGGGGGGTCTGCAATGGATTTACAGCCTGACACAATTTGTTCAGGGTAAATCAGATTTCAAATAATTTGCAGTAGGAAAGGAAGCAGCTGTCTTTTGTCCCACGTGCTCCCCTCAGGCACACAACATTCACAAGATTAATGCAATTTTAACATAAAATTTATCACAATAGGTAGGCAAAACATCAAAAAAGGCGGGTGGAGGAATCAAAATACGGTTAGAAAGAATATAGTGCAGGGTAAGAAATTTTCATCTTGTCCACTAGGTGTCAGAAACTGATTTCTTTAGACTAAATGTGGCACAAGGCATTTCCTCTGAAGGCAAAGGGAGATTATCCGTGGCTTAATAGTATAGAATACTATTCTGATTTCTCCATTTGAAGCTCTTCAAACAATAATAGTATAGCTGAGAATCACGAACTGGGCTCTCAGATGTGTTACATTTCAAACAATACCCTTCCGAGGTTCCTTTTACTCGGCTTCTGGTCCTATAGGCATTGCTAGGTTTCTCTTTGAGCTCTTCTCCAAAGCCATAAAGTAAATTCTTTTCCAACAAAAGTTAAGATACTCACTTATCCTCAGTATCTCAGTATCTAGACCGTTTTTATTAAAATCACTCAATGATAAAACTCATTACGACATTGTGGGAAGCAACAGTACTCTGATCCAGAGCTAGTTACAGATAGATTACATTACTTTTTCTCTGTTTAGGACCAGCTTTGATTGCAGGGCACCACATTTTATATCCTGCAGTGTTTTAAAATAGATTTTATGACATCCTTTTAAATGACATTGATTCTCTTGGGGAAGCAGAAACAGCAACTTTGCCTTTTTGAGATTATTCTGCTCTTTCCTACGTGATAAGCTAATTTGCTTCTAGTGGGCTAATTAGCTGTGTGCTGCACAGTGACATTGAGTGACTCCTCCGCAGCCCCCGGGGACAGCCCCGCTGCGGAGGAGATGGATGCTGCCTGCAGAGCCCAGCCGAGGCGCGTGCAGGACCCAGCCGAGGCCCCTCCAGGAGCCACAGGGATGCGGGGGGCAGAGCAGAGGGATGGGGAGTCTCTCCCCTCCTTGCTGCCGCAAGTCTTGCAGGACTTTGGCAGGTAGATTGCCCCGTTCCTCCGCCACCACCTCCTCAGAGCGAGCAACCAGCTCCGGCAGGACGAAGCCAGGGCAAAGGCACGTGGGGGACATTGGCCGTGCTGCGACCGGGGAGGCTGGACTTCTTCTGAGGCTGAACAGCTGCTCTTCCCCAGCATCCCATGATTTCCTTGGGAACGGTCCTTTGCAGACTCCAGTGCTTTTTGGATTACTGTCATGGTCACTTCCTTTAGGAGAAGTGGGAGAGTCGACGTTTCATGAGAAAACTAATGCAAGGCATTTCCTCGCTCTTCTGTGCATCATTTAGACAGTATTACAGCATAATTTTTCTAATAAAAGCCGTAATTTCATTAAAAGAAGCCAGCTGGCTCAAGAGACTGATGTTGCTCTCTCCTGGTACACTTCTGTGGCAGCACGTGAAAAAGATGCTGCTTTACTGTAATGCATTTTTTAAACTACTTAATGACAGTTATACCATAGACTCCTAGTAATCTGCAGGCCATGTAAAAGGAAAATACAACCGTTTGTTACAATACTTCTTCAAAAAATACTTAGCATTCATTAAATAACAATCCAGTTTTGAAGATATGCACTACTCTTACATTATTTCAAGTAAATCCCACTTCTCACACTTCTTTTCTCACAGTCCTGCATGTTTTTAATTCTGTGTGCAACGATAAGTCCTGAGTGTGTAAGTGCTGTGCGGAGGGCTGGAAGATCTGAGTATGGGTAGGGAAATTTGGCTGCCATGAAAAACGCCATTGCCTGTGGCAGTGGAGGCTGTTATTCTAAGATGCTTTCAACAGCAGCTTGGATAATGTGCAGGATAAGACTGCATGGATTGGCTTGAGGAATTAAGAAGAGCAATAAGTTTAACTATTATTGAAAAATAAAGCTTAACAATTTATGAACACTTTAATAAACTGAAGAATTAGTTTAACTTACCATTATCAGTATTTTAATCATGAGCTTCACAGTAACTTAACTTTACCACGTCTATTGTCAAGGACAGTATTTTTCAGTCGATTAAAACATTTTTGTGTGATGAAAACCCAGTCTTGTGATGTCGGAAGTCAGTGAGGGGACTCTCCTGATCGCAAGAGGCTTTAAGACTACATTCCAAATTCTCTAGACTTTGACTTCCTGCTGTCTTTCAATATAAAAACATGTCGGTGCAATTTCTGTCTGTCTTTACACAACCCTGTAGAGGCTGGAGTATCACCTCTAGCACCAGGTACTCCTGCTCTCAGGAACTTTCCCAAGGAATGCATCTATTGCAAGGAATGCCAGAACCTCTTAGCAATGGACATACACCACCTCTGGTGTGAACTGATTACTTCCAGGAACAACGAGGCTGAAAGGTACCTCACAAAGCTATATACCTGCCCTAAAGCGTTTTCTTAACCAGTTTGCGCAACCTAATCTCAAAGGTGCTCTCTGTTTTTGATAGCATTAGAGTCTTCTGTTCATGCATCTTCTTCTAGTATTACAGAAGTCATGATAGTTTTTAAGGATGTAGACAGGTCCAATTTTGTGTGCTGTGAGTGAAAGGAACAGGAAAGTACCCTAAACGTGACAGGTCCCATGAATAGGTCTTTCAAGCTCCACCTCAGCTTACCCTTGAAGCTAGTAATTTATTTATTGCCCTAATTTAATCTCATGAAGATTAGGAAGCATGAAATGATTATCAAGACATAACCTCCATCACAATAACATCCAAGAGGCTAGAAGCTGGCAATAAATTTCCTTTGGACTATGATACTCTGCTGTCATGCACTTCTCCAGTGGGGAAAAACAACTAGGCAACAATAACTGTTTCCACAAGACTGTTACAGCTAATGAGTTAAAAAACTGACCTACTTGACTTCCATGGTTAAAAATATAATGCCTAGACCTAATTCCATTGAAGCGCATGTGATTTCATAAGACTACATGCCCTTTGCGAGCGTACTTCCCTTGAACAGACATTCCATGGCTCTATCCATGCCTTGGATGCGCCTGCAAACCCTTTGTGTTTTACCTAGTAAAGTACTGGGTAACTATCATCGACAGAAAGCACTTTGTTCTCCTGTTTAAGCAGGATGATTGGAAATCCAAAGTGATTCCATTGTTTGTGCTTCACAGAAAAAAAAGCTTTCGCTTAGCTCGTGCGTTGCTTGCCAGGAGGAGCGTGCTGAGGACCAAATCCATAAAATAGGTTTCTGGGACAGTAGTACACAGAATGGTTGCCAGCTTTTTTCCAGAAAACATAAGCTGTTTCACAGAGCATTAAAACGAATACAGCTTAACATTACTTCCGCCCTAAATCGAATTGAGATGTTAAAGGGACAGAGAACCTTTTGATGTATTTATTATACTGATGTTATTTTACTCTAAGGTGTTTGGGCCCATGGAAAATATTCCAGTTGACTTCATATAGCTTTTGATCCAGCTACAAGGTTCTTCCACCTATCTGTAATGAACTGCAAAATCAAACTATGTTTCAAACAAAATTTCCCAGCAATTGCAGTATACTTAGTTAAAACACAAGTATGCTTTAGAGTATTAATGACTATTCGACAGGAGACATTACAACCAGCTTTAGGATACAGTGAATGTTGGCATCAACTTATCTCTTTAAGGAGAGAATACCTGCATTTGAGCGTTTTAAAAATCACTGCAAGCCTTTCTTTTAATCATTTGGTATAACAGAAACAACACCTGAGCCAGTGAGTGTGGAAGACCTGCTGGGACAGTCAGTAGAAAACTAAATCAAAATTGATTCCCGCTCTGCCACAGACCTGCTACACATCCTTGGTCAGTCACTTTATTTATACATCTATCTCCCATCGTGATAGAGTAGGAATACAACATTTTCCAAAATAAACAAGGGTGACCGAGCACTGGAACAGGCTGCCCAGAGAGGTTGTGGAGTCTCCTTCTCTGGAGATGTTCAAAACCCGCCTGGATGCCTTCCTGTGCAACCTGCTCTAGGCGATCCTGCTTTAGCAGGTCCCTTCCAACCCCTGCCATTCTGTGATTCTGTGAAGGGACTTAGCACCCTGAATCACACTCTTCAGTGGAGATCCTCTCAAGGGTCTCAGTTCCCGTAATCCTCAGCTGACCTTCAGCTAGGGCTGACCCTCTCATGGGACACAGAGAGAGACCACTGCACTTCCGCTCTGGTAATACCTCAGGGAGCTTCAAGTGGAGCTGATCATGTCTACCCTACACAGTCCAGCATCACATCAAAGAAATGCAGCCAGCACTAGGCAGAGGTAACTATCGTGAGGGCTGAAAGCCACACAAACATCTCAGCACAACACTGGATCTGTGCTGATACACACAGTGTCTCTGTGTGATCCGTCCCTGGAGGCAGCTTCGGTTAGAAGATATCTCCCCACCGCTCTGTTGCATAGAGCACACAGAGCCTCTAAGTGGTGGGAGAATGAGGGGTTTCACGACCATGGCTAGGGGCATCCTGAAATCCTCCTTTGTGCAAGGTGGTTTTACTGGTTGAGACACTTTGCAAAGCTCAGTTGGATGGAAGCTGTCACTTAACAGTCCCTTGTATCCAAATCACCCCAGATGTGACCTACAGCATTACCTTCAGTCAGCTTTCAGGACCGGCAATAAACACCTGCCTTTTGGAGAGGTGATCACCAGTGCTTTGCCTAATTATTGCACAACCCTGCAGCCAAGATTTCTCCTAAGGAAGCAAATCAATCACTCTTCTCCCTATGCTCCTTCAGCAATGAGAGAGAAATCCTGCATCCCAGTGCCTTGCGCTCCTGTCTGCTGATGTCGTGGGTGGGACATGCAATAATGGGCTTAAATCACAGCAGGGAGGATTTAGGCTAGATCAGGAAAAACTGCTAACAGTGAGGATAACAAACACCAACAGATTGCTAATCACTGCCACTAGTGATTTTTAAGAAGGAATAAAATAACTACATTTACAGGGAGATGGATTAGATGGCTGGCTGAGTCTCCTTCCTCTGATGCAAAGCAGAAAAACCCCATCAGTAATGAGAAAAGCACCCAGGTGGCACTTACCGATTGGTGTGAGAATTGCAATGCATGAACCAGCTCCGGTTGTTGTCAACGTACATGGCCCATGCCTTGTCATCCTTGCCTAGCATCATATCCTTGACGACGTTAATCCTGGCAATGCCAAAGGCTGGATCCGGATGGTTGTCATACCGGTCCACATGCAGTTCCCAGTAATGCACACCCTTGGAGAAGGCTGCCGTACCAAGAACAACCCGGTCATCATAACTGTTGCAGGTGGCAGTCTGGTTGTCATTCGACAGTACTATGTCTCTGTGAGCTGAGGAGGGGTCGAAGGTGAACCACGCCACTGTGGAAGGGGAAGAGGAAAGGCAGGATTATGGCAGAACGGGCCGCGTCCAAGTGTCATCTGCTTTACTTCAGTTAGGAGAACGAGATTCTGCCTTCCTAAAGACCCCACTGCACTTTCAGGTAATAAAGACAATCTTTCCTTGTTACTGTAGGCAGCTACACAGGATTGCTTTAAGCTGGTGCCCTGCTGTTTTTCAGCTCAGAAGTGCCTTATGTTATCTGTGCTTGTTCCTTTGAACATAAGCTGCTAAGGGCAGAGACTTTCTGTTCTCGAACACAGTGACAAGAAAGTCATTGAGGAGACAAAGGCTTCCCATGATATGGAAACTGCTCACAGAGGTGAATCGGTTCAGGATGGTCTTTAATGGAAATGGAGTTCCACTGTGTCTGTGCTGGTTAGGACTGACTTCACTAGTTTATCAAAGCAGGGGAAAAAAGAAAAGAAAAGAAAAAAAAACCCCAAAAAACCGAAAAAGCTCTTAAAGTATAAATATTTTATACTGCCCTATTTTGGCAACACAGCATAAAAGTGGAAGTGATAATAGCATGCACTTCTCAAATCATTACAATATCATTAACGAAGATGAACTTCTTCTAATGCCCGTATGGATGTCAAGTATAATTACAGAGGAGCAAGCATGAATTCCCATCTCTGTATTATCAAACCTTGCTGTGAAATTGAAGCAGTAGTGAAGAAAAAGGCAAATTCCAAAGATATATGAAGAAGTGGAGATGGAGTGGCACAAAAATATGCAGTGTGTTGCATAACTGCTTCTGTATGCTAAAGAAAATAAGAATCTTAGTTAGACCCCAGTCTTCTACAGCCAAATAAAATCACATGATTTAAAACCTGAAGTGTTACTGATAATGGAAAATCCCCAAAAGTGCTAGGAGGACAGCTCAGTCCCTGTGCATGCTCGGTTCCTGGCCTCTCCACTCAGATGATCCCAAATCTCCTTGCTGGTAAGTGCCAAAGATATTAGTGGGTATAAAGGGATGCAAGCGTCCTGCCACCGAGATCTGCAGTTTTTCACCTGGAAACTGGCAAAAATGCAACTCACCATCGGATGTCTGTAAAATAACTGTCTTGCTGTAAGGACCAACTCCTGATGAATTGAAAGCTTTGACTCTTGCATTATAGGTGCTGTTGAAATGAAGGCCATCGATGGTGCAGAGAGTCTCCTTGCCAACATATACTTCCTAAACATTCAAAAAAAAAAAAAGAGAGAGATAAAGAGGGACATAGTTTAACTGTTTCTCTGTGCCTTTGATTGCATGTTAAGACTTCTAAACCACAAGTGAATTGTTTCCCAAGATGTAGAAGTTATGCTGTTATAACACAGACATCCACAGCACTGGAGACATCAAGGACGATTAGCAGTAGAGACACTAAGGTGAAGATAAAGTTGGAGGGTACAGCAATAGAAGGCAACACAGAAAGATCTTAATTTTTATCCTTTTTTTCCTAAATATCTACTCCAAAACACTATTTTGGACAGTAGTCCAGTGTCTGACCTACCATGGCCATTCTTATATTTATGTAGGACCAAAGAAGGGGAGCATGGAAGAACAGAAAAAGACAAACAAATAAGCACAGTTTTATTCTGTTGGAAAGGTGGTCTCATGTCTGCATTAAAATATAACTTTGAAACCTGCAGTCACAGAGCCGGAAGAAATTGATCTCCTAAAGATTAGGATCACATGCATCACATGATGAAACAGCAACTAGACAACAGAGGCATCATAAAAGTCTGCAAAGATTTATTAAACAGCAAGCACTTGTGTAACGTGAAATATTTCAGGAGGAAGAACATCTAGGCAGACTCATGAAGAGGATCAGTCATATTCTACAATCTATGATGAACTGGAAGAAGTCTAGAAACCTCATGTTTTTTGGAAAACTGAACAAAGCAACAGAAAATGACAGAAAATTAAAAAATCCTGTCTTGGTAGTGGGTTGAAAACAGCAATTCCTTTCACCTCCAATTTCTCCGATTTGGTGAAATTCATAGATTTTTGGTAGCAAAGGCTCTAAAGAGCTTAAGGCTGTGACTAAGCAGACCACTCAGGCCCCAGTTCAGTTAAGACACTTAAGTATATGCCTAAGAGTAGTCCTGTCGATGGTGGGCTCTTTGATATGAACCTAAAGTGAATTAAGTATGTGATGAATAAGAAAGGGATCACTTAAGTTTACAGCAGGCCATATGTTTGTCCACTTTGCTACCATGGTGGCTGCTACAAATAATAAAATCTCTTGGGTCCTGAGTTAGCTGATGATCTTTCATTAAGAGAAAGAAGAATTTTAATAGAATAGCTTAATCTGTCTCCATGTTATAACATATGCTGTCTGTGCAAAAAGTTGTATTTGTAGGACAACTCTCACATTATCTAACCCATTTCATATTTTTACCACTGTTCACTGCTTGTGTTTATTCAGATTGATGCTCTCTGCTATGATGGGAGATAAAACCCATTCTTTAAATCCACCCATTGAATACTGATAAAGTGCAATCAGTGTCATTGCTTTCAGATATATAATCCTTCATGGAAAGGGTCAGCAAACTCTTAGTGAAATGGCATTGCTGAGAAGCCTGCAGTTTATCTTTCAGTGGCTAAAACCGAGGGTGTTTCTACCATAGCAAGCAAAGCGTTCCCCTGAGAAGCTGTCACCCTAGATTTTTAAGGATTGAGATGTTTTCTGTCTTTTTCCATCCAAAATCTTGATGTGGCAGCGCTGGCAGTCCTAAAAACTTTGCCAGTTACAAAACCCCCCACACAAATGGGCTTAGATATGCACCAGCCTGAAATCTTGTTTATTCACCAATATTTATTTAGATGTGAATAGCACTTGAAAGGATTTATCAAAGCCACTGGAATTCATAAGACCTTGTTCCTAACTCTTCATTCAGGTGGTGATAACACTCTTACCTACTAGTATTACCTATATTGGCAGCTCCCAGCAGCCGTTCACAAAGGTATCTTTTCACATGTTCAGTAGTGGAGACCAGCCTCTTCAAACCCATGTGAAATGATACTTGGACCAAGGAACAGAGGAGACCTTCCAGAAACGCAGTGCCCTCTTCAAAATGCCCTGCCAATATCACTGTCTCTTATAATGAGGGGTGTCCAAATGAGATGCCTTTGCTGGCTATGGGTGTAGTGTTTGGCACAGGGAGGCAGTTCCTTAGGTGGACGTGTGCCAGGCCATTTCAAGCTTGAGAAACTTCTAGGTTTCCAGTGAGAAGCCAGTTTGAAACTCCCAAAGAAATGCCATTGCATGTTTTTGGCAAACTTTCCCATTTGTGAAGAGAGCAGTGGTACTCCACAATGATCTCCAGATGATTTCAAGGCTCCTGTCCCTAGTGAATGCACTGGGCCAGCCTGGTCCTGCAGCAACAGGAGCATGAAGCCTGTCTGAAGAGGAAGGTCCACAGCTTCCAGCAGGACATGGCTGGCAGAAAGCTGATTGAATTAATTTTGCAGTTTGTTTATCAGGATGCGGCGAGAAGGGACATGAGCCTATAAGTACCCTGCACCTGCAAGCAGGAGCAAGCAGTTGTGGCATCACCCCGAGCATCTGGAAGGACAACACTCGGGATGCCTTCCCATACTTACCAACCTCATCGCAGCGTGTCTGCAGAAAGCTTCCACCATTCTGGGCTTATCCACTCCCAGAGAAAAGATTTAGATATCCTGTATTTTTATGCAGGATCCCATTTTTACTCAGAACTGTTGGAAAAATTCAGTTGCATTTCCAGACCAAGAATCTCAGCTGTTGAAACGGGGTGCTATGGACAGACGAGAGTAGGGATTTTAAAGAAATCTCGTTTTTGTGGAATGAACCACTTTCATCTCTTGTAGGCTAGTATTGGATTTTCTGCTCTGGTCCCACAGCTCCAGGTGGACCTCAAGGCCCTCATCGCCAGAGCCCTGAGAACAACCTCAACCAAACTTCCTACCCAAGCTGGGGGTCCTTCTAATAAGCAGCATCTGCACTGCTTTCTACATCTGCGCGACAGAAGCAGGGATGTTTTGGCACTCCATATCTTCCCTACCCCCTCTCCCCACTCTCGGACAGACACTAACCCATATCCAGAGGAAACTCACATACAAAGAAACACAAATAAAAGCTGAATGAAATTCTCACTCGGAATTGGCCACCATCTCCATCATCAAGTTCCAAGATATAACCCTCCACCGGGTTGTGGCTCAAAGGTGGCATCCTCCAGGCCAACGTCACGCTGTTGTTTCTGGTGCAACACTTCTCCAGCTGCAGCAATGGGACGGGTGGCACTGTAACAGAACCTGGGTACAGATTAGTGTAACTCTGCCCTACCCTGTCAGTCTGCGCTGCAAGCAGCCCTGATGACCGCTCAGCTCCCTCCCCTCGCAGGGGAGTCAATATTCGTTAGGAAGACGGTCCGTTCCCTTCCTTGAAACAAAAGGCGGTAAAAATGATATAATAATGTGTCGTTACTCAACTAGACAAATCTTTTGGCTGAAATACACAAAGAGAAACATATCCGTACATGCTTCTGGTGCCTCACAAGAACTACCTCTGGGACCGCAGCGTGGCGGCAAGATAGAGCCTGAACTCCATCAACAGCAGGAAAACAATTTTTCACACTTTTTTTTTAAAATCTAATCTAACACCCCCACCCCCCAGTTTTTCATCAAAAGCACTGTGGATATGTTGTCTCTATGGCAGCCATACTTAAAAGAAACTGTTGAAGGAAATTGTTCCATTTGCAAATTTTACCTAAATCCCTTGGTTCAGATAGCAAAAGGAACTTCTGCACCACAGGAGACTGCTTGTGGCTCTCTCCTCTCAGAAATTACAGGTGCAAAGTTATCTACCAACATGCCTTTTTAGTGACTTGCTCAGGAGAAACACCAAGACACTGTCAACCAGACTGGCATCTTAAAAACAAACAGAGTAAAACATTCAGCCATGCCTCTGTGGGAAAGAGGCCTCCACCACACCTTCTCTGCTAAACACAACTAAACTTTTACCTTTCACCCTTTGCTGGAAATTATAAAGTGAAAATTTGGTCTTCTGGAGAGATCTGTCACGTATCCTATGCACTGCCGGAATCGCACAGGTTAAGTGGGATGTGAGTGATGCAGAGACCCTGTCTGGTGTTCTGCCCAAGGCTGAATTTCACCCTTCAGGATCATTTCTGCAGAGCTCGACCGTGTCTTACAAGGACCTGAGTGCTCTGAGCATTCATTGACTTAGCTCTTAACAATGTCAGTTTGCTCTTCTTTTATCTGCTCCACTTTGAGCCTCTAGTTTATTTTCCTCCCTCTGCCTGTGTGAGAGCTAAGCCCTTGAGCTGTTCCTTTCGTCCTATTTTACCTCTCCGGATAAAAGAGGACTGTTCGCCTTTTGTGTATCAAGCAGTCTGTGGGAAAGTGGACGCTACTCTGTGACAGGGCTAAGGCTTCACCCCTATTTTGGAAATGACACGAAAGTCAACATCACACTTGTGACAAACAGTGCAGAAGTCACTGTGGCTTTCTGCTGGCATTATCCATCACCAGAGTGAACATGGATGGTTGGTAGCCCAGAAGAATGACGGTGGTCTGAAACAAAAGAGCTTTATAAATTAGCTCTTGAAAGTTTTTCTGTGAAAAGAAAAAAAAAAACCAAAACACAAAAGCCTTGTTCCTATTCCTTGATATTTAAGGATGATTCAAAGGGTGTCATAAATAAAAACCTGCTTGTTTTTTCACGTAGGAAGTTCAGACTTTTCTCTAGAAGGCATTGTGTCTGGAGAAGGAACAGAAATGTGACATTATAAGAGTCAAAAACCTGAAAATGAGGACTTCAGAGGTAATAGAATTTTTTAAGTGAACAATTACAAGTTTGGGGTTTTGTTTGTGTTTGTTGGTCTGTGTATTTCCAGGATTGATGAGCCTGGGAGAAGACAGGGCTGTATCAGCCATCCGCACTCCTGCTGCTTCAGCTAACCGGTTAACCCTCTCAGGAGGCGTTCACTGGGTCCTCCCCACTTCTGAGACCCCCTCTGGCAAAACTGGATGAGAACCTAATTCCTGAAGTTCATAAAGTGCAAAATAAACAACACCCCTCACTTCTGAATAAACCATTAACCTCTCCAATCTCCTGCAAAAAAATGAGGTTTTCAGGGACTGTTGACATTATGCACAATGTTGGAAAAAAAAAAAGAGCAGAATTTTTGGAGGAAGCTAAGTGCTTTATGAGTGTTTCCCTTTTAATTATGGAAAGAAGAATGCCATCTAGGATTAGAGTATGTTTTCATGTGGTAAAGTGCTGCTGTTCCCACTTCCCAGGGGCAGTGTGAATTTTGGCCCTACGTGTGAGAAGTATGGGGAAGTGCCTGGGCTTCTTTACTGTTTCACTGGCCATCTAAGTTTTTGTGAGTAATCCTTATCAGCCTCCTTCTCCCTTTGGGACAGCCTATGGCCTGAACTGCACAACCAGGAGTAGCTGAAGGAGAGGTGAGAAGCTCCCACCGAGCTGTGCACCTTTGCTGGATGTCGCTCGCTGTGCCTGCCCTTCTTCCTCCTCCCCTGGATGCGGATGGGCAGAGATTTGCCTTGATCTCAGATTCCTTCTGGGAGGAGAAAAGGTGAACACTTGTTGTAAAATCAGAGGAAAGTGCGAAGCAAGTTGAATAATCGGGACGCTGGGATACACTTCATAGTGAAGAGCAATGGGACAGGACTAAGAAAAGAAAAATATAGGCTAACTGTCAGAAAAAAAAGAAGACTCAGATGTTAAATTACAGTGCTGTCCCACTTCTTGTGCAACTTAGAGTCCTCTAGAGAGTTTTTGAAGGAAAAGATTAAAAATATAAAGATAGAAATGATACTGCATTGGCACAGCAAGACCTATTAATGAATCTGAATGATGTCCTGCTATTTTAAAAGTGTTTCATGCGGGTCACACTTAGCTAAAAAAAATGTGATACTGATGTTTCATGTCAACTCAGCACTTTCAAAACCACATTACTCAATGCATCTCACAGCTGATTTCTTCTCAGGGTAAAGTAGGGCTGCTCCAAGATGTTGTCTGTTATTTGCCCTCTTGACAAGCAAATTGTGCAATGATGCCCTTCACCTTCCCAGATTAATTTTAAAGGACTAAATGTGGTGAAAGAACAGGACCCTCAGAAACATGAAAGCTTTGACCTCCTCCAAAACTGTAGTACAGCCCTGTAACAGCCTGAGTCACTGCTCTAGCAAGTGCCCTACAAACAGTGTTGTCGAGAGAGCAGGAGAGACCTGGGTCCATGATGCAGAGCAAACAGAACCAGGGATAAAGCCTATGATGAAATGGTTAGTCTTTTGTTATCAGGGCTGTGCAGCTCATGGCTGGAGAAGCAGAGAAGATTTGCAGCAGGAGATGTGTGTGGGGAATCTTCACGGACTGGTTTGCAGAAGAGCGAAGGAGTCACTCCTGACAAGGAGAAGGAGCATATAAGTGAGTATTCAGAGGCAGTATGGAACAGAGAGCAGCTATATTTTTTCCTGTTTTGTACCTAGTCTCCATTTTACAACAAAACAGAATTGCATGAGAGTTCCGGCTGTTTGAACAAAACAAACCTGGAACACATATTTGCCTGTGCCCATAGCTTGAACCGAAGAAATGTGACGTACGTAGTGTGCCAGTCATCAAAGAGGACAGGAATTTTGTGCCGAGGCACTCAGAAAAAGTCACAGAGAGAAGAAAACGTGGACAGAGGAAAGGGATCTGGGAAAGCTCAAAATGCCAGCAATTACTAGAGCTGTGCACGTGTCTCAGCAGGCCAGCTAGCCTGGGGAGCGGGGACTCTTGCCAAAGGGCTATCAGTGAGATCCTTTGGTCAACATGACTGCTTAAGCATTACTTCTGCACCTATCACATTTCTGCACATTTAATTTGTTACCAAATTGCTTTTTCTTTCTGTAAAAAGAAAAAAACCACCCCCTGATCTTTATTTATTGAGATTAGCTTTAGATATGGGCTTATACAAAGTCCACCAGTAAGGTACATGAACAAGTCATCAAAGCAAATGTAATGTGATTTGTTCTCATTTTCCTTCTTCTTTGTCTAACACAGTGAATCAATGTTTACTTACAAGCAAGCTTTCACTCTAAATGACCCATGCACGCTCACTGAGGTTGAATGAGGCCAGAGTTTGAAAAAAAATTAGAAATTCAGTCATGCACTAAACATGGATAACAATAGCACAGACCTTACGTTGCAAAGCTTTTGGAACAAAACAACTTGCTGGAAAAGCCACGCTGGCCCTATGTTTCCAGGTTTTCTCAAAACTCCCTTTACAGGTCATCTCTGATGTCTTTAATGCAGCTACTCATCAGTATAGTGAATTAGCACTGTTCCCCTCAACACCAACATTTGGCAAAGGCTGATGACCTGTCGGTGCACTAGGGTAGGTAGGACTGAAGAAAGGAGCATGTGTGAAGAGACATGTAGATTTTTCTTTGTGAAATTGGAGGCTCAGAAATATACCGGTCCTGATGGTGATAAATAGCAAAACATTACCCTGCAACACCAGCTTCTCCTCACAGTCAGCAGTGATGTTCCCAGTAAGTCTGGGTGCTCGCTGCTGAATTACTGAGTTGCTTACTCGGTGTTACCTATTCTGGGGAAATAACGGAAGAATGGCGAGGAGGACCATAAACACACTCAAGTAACTTGCAGCTGGGGTGTAGAAAAACATATATATCATACTAATCATTGTTTAGTCTTGTGTGCTTGACAAGTAGAACGTCTGTGTTCAGATAACACCGGCCTGTGATAGACTCAGAGGCACCTTATCGAACATGCCTGAGATTCCTGCCCTGCTGTGGGAAGTTCAAAACACGGTGGTGAGCTACGCCTGCGTGAATCTCTGATATACAGGTGAAAACAGCAGGTTCGGTGAGCCTCTAGCAAGGACCGAGCTCTGCGGTGCCTGCGTTCCCAATTGTGTGCCTCTGCCCGGGCGCTGCTTCGGGGATCCCCCGGTTTGTGAGATAATGAAAATAAATTTACTCTTTGTGTCTAATCCATGGTTCTGTGGTTGTGTCGGGTCACACACCTATATTTCTAGATGCGAGATCACTGTGCATGGCAAGATAATGCAGAGTTGGTTGAGGACATGAAGGTAAATTTCAGAAAAAGAAATGCCAAAGTGTCAGGCTGAGCAATTCCAATGCAAATAGATGTGCAGTCATAAACTGAAAAATATAAATACACCTCTATATGCTAAACAACCCTCCACATCTATGAACGTTAGCTTGGAACCAGTCGGTGGCTTGCACTGCTTGGACGCAGAGAGGTGTGAGGAGGAATAACACAGTCCCTTACAAAAGAATGGTGGCCCAGGTAAATGGCATTTCCGCCATTCTTTGCAAGGCAGGTACATGGTCATGCTGGTTGTGCTGACCAACCTGATGGGCCACACAGCAGGTAGTCCCTGATCAAGGCCAAAATAGCTCAAGGAAAAGCCCTTCCTGAGGGACATCTGTTATGGTGCCTCTGGGGAGCAAAGCCCAAGGGTGTTCATAAGCTCTGGACGGGTTTGGGCAGAAGCAGCCCTGACCTCTTCTCTGCACCTCAGACCATGTTTAGCTCGGTACCAGAGCTTTGCTGCGATCATATGATAAATGAGACCGTCAGGAGACAACACTATCTTTCATAAAGCTCCAGTGAATCTGACTCAATTAAAGTCTCTAAGTCTTCAAGCTTTAAGCCAGATGAATGCCCAAAAGCCAAATACCTAAGCTGCTCTCACCCCAAGTGACCTGTGGTTAATTAGCAATCTAAGTGGATAGTTTAACTAAATTCTTTGTATCTTTGGATATAAGGACAGTGATGGAAGATTAGTATTAAATATATTTAACAATAAGTATGGCTAGCATTAAATATAAATTAATTTAAACAGACAAGTGCAGACAGTATTTGGGGAAGTTTTACCAGTGATACTCTTTCTCTCTTGACTCTGCTTTCCTGGCTGTTACCATTTCAAAGGAGCAGTTCACAGGTGGTTTTTGAGGAACTTTAATGCCAAGATGCAAACCATTCTTGGTGAGCAGACTTTGGCCTTTAACTGCTTATCCACTAAATTATTTTGCTAAATCATTCACCCTAATTATTTAATCTTGGGTCTCTTAGGTTCAGAATTAGGTCCAGAAAGAACAGATAAACTGAAGAGAAATCTTTATGCTTGCCTGGAGTTAAAAAAAGCACATTCGGCATCACGACACAATTATCCTTAACTCATTCATTGACTTCTGGCAGCCTTTACCCTGTCACCCACATGTATAATTAAGGCCTGAATCGCCACTGAGGGAAGCTAATGGCACCATTCCCAGGGACCACAATGGCCTTCAAATCTGGCCAGCCTGTGGATCTATCTAATTCTGATGCAGTTCTCATCCTGCCCCATATAAACCAAGCCCATTACAAGCATATGATGTTAATATATTTTTTGCCAATGGCATCTCTGTTCATCAGCTTCTGCTTTTAAATATTTTTTTAAGCTCCTTTCCCTTTAGTGTGTCCCTCGGGATCATTCAGATACCTGGAATCAAGGAAGGGTATAGCCATGGAGCTCCTTTCCCCTCATGAACATCTGCCTCACGATTTTATTTTGAGCTGGGTATTTATAGCATAGTCCAGACATAAGTCAAAGGGGTTTGGGTTTTTTTGCCTATTCAAGCCTCTGTGTGTGTGGAGGAATATTTATTTACTACTTCAGCTGTTCCTGACAAGATAGGGGTAATTGGTATTTTGAATGAACCATGTTAAATCTAGGGATGCTGTAAAATGGCATAAGGTCTCATGCAGCTAATGTCTTTTTAATTTTCAAAGCTGACAGATAGACCTACTCTGAAGAATTTATCTATTCAAATCTTTAACCGCAACTGATATCTCTGTTTGAGCTTATTCAGGTCCCCGCATGTGAGGTGAGCACACCTTTCTAGGAAACACCCAGTAACCTGAATTTGCTTGAAGACCTTTAAAACTACCCAGCAATTTCAAGTCATTCCTCTTTCCTCCCTCCATGTCCCCCTTCTTCCCAGCACTGTTTCAGCACATGCACAAAAATCAGAAAAAAAGAAAAATCACAAAAGCTCACCCCTACATTTCATCTGAATAAAATCCAGCTGGTGAATCGACTGCAGTAAGGGTTCGCTATCCAGAGTCAAGTCAAACTCAGCAGACACTTTTGGCTCCAAGGCGCCTTTGACCCACTGTTCCTGAGATACCTGAACACGCTTGATTAAAGCATCCGAAATCTGAAAGAGAGTATTAGGGCTTATAATGAAACATCAGACGCACACATGAGAAGTGACAGAACGCCTGTGAGATACAGCACAATGAAAGCAGGAATACGACAGCACGACAGCTGAGGCAGGATCCGGTCATTTTAGGGTGAGTTCCATTCATGTGGCAGCCTTTCGTCTCGTCTTTTCAAAACAAATCTCATCGTAGGGTAGGAAAGTAAAAATTGTATTTATAAAGCCTGTTAAGAGTATGTTACGTATCATGTCTCTGAATGCCACGTATACTTCTGCACTCTGTTCTCTGATCTGCACAGTCTAGTTTTGCTCTCCTGTTTAAAAAGCAGTTGCACAGAGAGAGACTTAAATCTTAGAGGGTCTCTCCATTCAGCAGAGATGATTCAGTGGATGAAAGCTGAAAGGAATAAAAAAAACCAAATGGGAAGAAGGGTGTATATTTCTCACAGTGATGGTGATAAGTTGTCAGATTTTCGAAGAATATGATGGGTTTTCTATCATTACATCAAAAGTGAATTTCATTTTTAAAGCTTTGCTCTGGTTCAGCCCACAGACAATTAGGCCAAAAGTCAGACTAAGATGATCGCAACGGACCCTTCTGGAAGTGAAATCCGGGCTCTGCAAAATCAACAAACTCAACTGTCCTTAAGTTCAGCAAAGCTGCCATTTGGATATCTGGAGTCTCTCCCAGTGAGCTTCCTGTAAGTCACAGGGAGCAGAATTTTCTCCTGAATAGGTCAGAGAGAGTTTTTCTTTACTGAAGGAATTCAGATACCTTTCCTCATTACTCTTACTGGAAGACTCTTCTGTCCGAGCCCCTGCATCAACAGCTCCTAATCCGTCTGGGCAATGAGTGGAGGAGCATCTTAGAGCCTTCCTACAGCCTTGCAGTCACTTACTGGGATGCTGGATCCCTTGGCGGTGTTTCAATATCCCGGCTGCAGGAGTAGTTGCTCTAAGTAACGCAGTGCCTCAGCGTTTGCTGGTTGCCTTGAAAGCATCATTAGATAAACCAGGAAAAGGTAGAAACAAAAGTGGCTTTTTATAAAAGGTGACTGCAAAGAATGAAGCCACAAAGGTTACAAGAAAAACAAGCTGAAATGAAAACGAAGCGTGTGTCTAGCTAGCATGGAGATAAGACCAAAAGGTCTCATTTGTCCAGCAGTATTCAACCGACAGTCTGCTAAAATCTGTGTAGTCTTGAGATTAATATACACCACACATTCCCCGCTCTTGCTTGAGACCAGACGTGACAGTAACAATCAATCTGGAGTGCTAATAGGTTTAAGTTGGCTAATTCTCATCCTGTTTTTTAGGGATGCTGTGACAGCCCCCTGACATGCATGCATCCATGTGTGCAGCGTGCCCTGTTCAGCTGACAGCCACGTGCAGATCATTTTGTCTGATGTGCCTTTCTTCTGAGGCAATTAATAAGGCAACAGAACTAATAGGGCAAAATAAAATCATTAATAAAAATAATACAATTAATTAGGCAAAATAAATAGTCGGATAATAAACCAGTTGTATTTTATCTCATCGATAGACATTTTCACTGCTTGCTCCTAAGAAACGAGATCCTGCAAATTAAGGCAATTTTGGCTAGGCCAAATTTTGCAAAGAGGGGGTACCTGGATCCTCCAGCTACAAGACAGGTCTTGTAGTCCTGTGAGGTGCAACAACCCCAGTGAAGCAAAGCTGCACGCAAGCTCTTATGGCTGGATTTCCTCATGGGGGAGATGTGGAGAGAACTCTTTCATGTGGGAAAGAGTGAAGCAAAGGGGAGAAGCAAAGCGGAGAAGTACTACTCTGCTGGGTCATAGACCCTTCCAAAGAGACGGGAGAGCTCCGTGAGGCCCTGTGTTGGGTTTCTCGGGTGAGAATAAAACAGGAGGTTATTATTAGCTGCACAGCATCTCTCTTCTGGCCCCGAAGGAAGGGCTAGCAAGAGGAAAAACGTCAGCAGTCAGGGAAGTGGTGTGACCGCCAACTCCACACCTCAGTCAGAGTGCAGCTGTTCGAAGGCATCCCATTGCTGGGACACTCGTGCAATCACCAGGCTACCTGAGCTTTTTGACAGTACTAACAGGAGTTAAGGTGACCCTGCCTCGGGGGTGGAAGAGGCTAATTAGCAAAGCAGTCCATTTTTAGATTTAGCTTTAAATTCTATTCATTTTTCCACCAGACCATTGGAAAGGAAAATACCTGTAAAAACCCAGAGGGATCATTTTCTTTGATGACTTCTAGGCAGTACTCCATAAGCCCTGTTGACTGGCGTAGCTTCAGTGTACAGTGATTTATCTGGTCCCAAACAACCTGGAAAACAAGTATCAGGACAGTTCTGATGACTGCCTCAGCTTACAGTGAATTGTATACGATTATTTCAGAAGAGACAACGAATGGAAGAGTGTGTTAAAGCTATGCTTAATTTAGCTGCCATATGGCCATTGCCATATCTCCATCAGCTACACTCACTTGCTCTGTATTGTAAATACTGATAATTAGCTTGGCAAAATGTTGTGCACAGGGAATCTCAATTTTTCAGAGCAGATTAATTGCTCAAAGATCAGGCTTGCTGAGGGCAGAAAAAGCACAGAACATGTTTCTGCATTTGCAGTATTCACATTTACAATCACACTTCCATTAAAATCTGAGCTTTGAAAAAATCCTTAAATTAAAAGGCAAATATTATAGAGGAAAACTGCAGGAGTGGTTTCTGGAAGATTATCCTCTACCATTCTCTTCACAATTCACCATTGATCCTGGTCTACTTAAGAACGCTTTGCTAAGATTAAGAAATAAAAAAGCTGCATCTCATTTCTCCAGAATTTGGACATATTCTGCTGCCACACGGCTGTAGACTAGGCCTAATAGCACTGTGTTCGATAGCACAACTCCTGAGGTACAACAGCTGAACAGGAATAAATTGCAGGATTAGCTGCGCTGTCAGTAGTATGCCCTAAATGCTGGTTCTTGTTAAGTAGGGGGGGGGTGTTAAATGCTGATCTCAGGTAGATTTTATTTGTTACTTGTCATCTTAGATTTTTCACTTTGATTTTTCCTTCTGTCTCAGATACTATTAATGTTACAGGCACTATAATACCTCAAAATCACATATGCAGTTCAACGTTTCAAGAAATGGTCTATTTAAGCATTTCTCGACTGCCACTTTGTTCAACCATTTATGGCTTTCTTCTCCCACCCCTGTTTACTGCATTTCTTTAATATCTTTTGAGTAAGCACATGGATCTCTGGAGGTGTCTTGCCTTAATTTCAAGGGTTTTAAGAGACACCAAAATCCCAAAATCTTACTTGGGCAGAAGGGCTTTCTTGCGTTTGGAAGGTTCAAGAAACCAAACCACACACAGGTTTCATTGACAAGCACCTCTCAAAAGACAGCCCAAATCCATCAGATAAATAAAGACTGATGGCCTGAGTCAACCAATTGCTGAAGTATGTGCCTCGTGTTAAGCGTGAAGCACAGTTCCACTGAACTGCAGAACTGGAACCTGCTGAACGACTTTAGGATTTGGTCACTAAGAATTTTCATGGTGCAAAGGGCTGGGGACTTGCAAAATGCACAGTAACGCCAGGTATCAACAGCCGTGCTCAGCTGATGAGAGTCGTGCTCACCTTCAGCTTGTGCTCACGTTCTTTGGTCACCTTCGTGAGCAGTTTTGCCTTTTGTCGCGTTAACGCATCAACCAAGGCATCGCACTGAGCGACAAGACAGGCTTCATAATCCAACCCGTTCTCCTAGAAGAAGGCGAGAGTCATTCTCATCAAAGAAAGCATATTTTACATCTTAAGCTATTGTTCATTCTTACCTGGGTTTCCATTCAGAAAAGATTTCCTTTCAAGACTTCGGCATCTCTGTTGCCTTTCTGATTTCATTATAGCTGTACTGGTAATGGCTGCATGCTATAAAACGAAACAGTAAGGTGCTATGCCACAAAATGGGCTTATTTAAAACCCTGATTTACTGGCATTTTCCGGACAACAGATGGAGTACAACATAATGTAAAATCTAAACTTAACAAACATAGTGCATAGATGTACATAAGACAATTCTGCCTCCCCTCTTCCTTTTAATTATCCCACTGTAACAACTTTGAAGTCACTGGCTCTACACCATGACAATTAGAAGAGAATTATTGACCAGAAACTGGTCTACAGGCTTATTACAAGGAAATTACTCAAAGCCCTTAGATTTTATGTATTGCTCAAGTACTTCTTTAAAATTAGCTAGCGCTTGGCAGTGGAGACATGCATTTGATTAGCTTTAAACAAAAATAAATACATGGCCGTTTTTTATTCACATTGTGGTAAAAGTCTCTGCTACGCAGAGGCCAGCATCTGAGGTACAAAACACTTGTCCCACTGAGCCTTGTGCAGGGTGTGGGTATCATAAACCCCTGTCCTATCAATGGGGAACAAGCCATGCTACCACAGAATCCCGCTGCAGCCATAGAAATCTGAGGAGATGGTACTACAGGGTCCTGAGCTGCCCTTCCTCCTGGGGATGGCTTTCTCTGGCCGTGGGACTGATGCCGTAGCACTCATTCAAAGGAAGGCTCTCCCTCGCTTCCTCTGCTCGTGAGACTAAAAGGAGAAAGCTCCTCTTTCCAGGAGATGTTCAGTTGTCCTAGCAGCTTTCCTCCCAAATACCCAAATAAGAAAAAAAGAAGCAGCATTAAATGTGAGAAGATTTTAAACATGTGCTGAGGGAGAAGCATCTCCATGGAAAGCCATCACACGCCCCTACCTCATCACTATCTCTTAGCTCTTTCGGTTATGCTTTTCTCTTCTGTTCATTGCTTTGTCTTCATTCTTTTGCAAGCAAAATTTTCAGCACTGTATTCCCTTCTCCCGCTCTGATCCATGCATCCCGTTCTCCAGCTGAGGGATGCAGGATCACTCTTCCCTGAGAGGCCCCCGCCGCAGTCCTAGACCTGCCAGCAAGACGGGTGGGGGGAGAGACACCAGACGGCTCAGTTACTGCTCACAGGCTTGTCTTAGACTCTTCCTGTTTGCATCTCTCCCTCCTTGGCTTATATCACACCCAACTCCCTCTTAAGCCCGTTTCCATCCAGCGACTCTTGAAGTGCTGGTTTGTGTACAGAGCCTGAATCAGTCGATGGCTGTAGCGCATCATTTCTCTCCTCATTTTCTGTTCACACATCAGACGGGGTGTTTGGCGATATGCCTCTTTCAAGTGAGAAAGGATGAAATTGTTACAGCAGATGGGATAATGACAGCAACAAGGAGGAGCAAGGAAGCAACAGGGGCAATGAGGAACAGGCAGTTTCTGAAAAGGAGAGACCAAGAGATTTAAAAGTGACTTCAGAGAGGAGAAGAGAAGGAAACAAGAGATCTGCAAAGCAGGGAAAAGAAAAAGACCATGAATTTGCAAACTGCCCCAGGCAAGGTAAAAGCACAGCTCCTGGTAGCTCTGGCAAACTCAGAGAGGAGATGAAGAGTGCAGATGGCTGTCTGGTTTGCTGTGCATTGAAACAGGATAATAAAATGTACGTATTGCTCACTCCTTTGTGTAAACAACATACATTTTAAAGACATTTTTTTCTGGGGGGTGGCAACCATCATAAGACTTCTACTAACATAACCTGCTCTGAGATAACATGGTTCTGGGTATAAATCTATGCACAAAGGTTCCATCTATTCCCCCCCAAATAACAGTCCAAGAACTGGTTTTTTGGTCGATGTCAAAAGGCACAGATCGGCTCAAGACACATCTAAACCCTTTCCCCTCAAATAGCGTGGCCGTACCAACCCTGCCTACCAGGAGTATTCCCTGGTATGTGCTATCATCAAATGCTGCTCAAGCCTCACCTAGGAAGAGTGCAATTTGTCGTGGGAGAAAACCATGCCAGGCAGCTCACTAAGGGTTAAAGTATGGGGGTGATCCTCTCGGAGCTGTGCCCCAGCCTTGTTTTACTTAGGAATAGCTATGCAGCTGATTAGTCCTGCTGTTTTGGTTCGCTGAAATTTGATGTCCTCACTCAGACTCATGCTGGAGACTGGCTTAACATGTGAGGGTCAGATTCAGCTTTGCGCCCAGACGTGCCTAAATGTTAGAGGGTGACTGCTGGAAATGATTTCCTGTTCTGAGTTCTCCTCTAACATTGTAAGCAATGAGCAGCTTCAAAGAAATGGCTTGGTCTTTTGATCTAATTGTAGCAGCTCCCTTATGCAGAGTGACTTGGCAGTGATTTTACTGAAACACATTAAAGGATTTTACTGCTTAGTCATAAATAGTTGTAATAGGCCACCTTTAGGTTTCAGGAGGGAAAAATACATTTTTAATAGAGCTAGGTGACTCAGGAAAAGATTGGTGACAGACTACTGGTTTGGATGAGTTATTCCATCCTAAAATAACTGTTCAAACCTACAGGAAGAACTGCTCTCTAGAGGTGCCTGTCCTTCTCCTTCGACAATGAAAGAAGCCTAAATGACTAGGTTAGATGAGCTACATAACTTTTAAATAGGTAAAGTCAGCTGAGACAAACCTCACACTTTGTCTAAAACATGGCATGTGACAGGTGCCAGTCAGTGGCTTCCCACTGGTTTCTTTCAGTTAGATGTGCTTTTTTCCACCAGTTTCCCGGTCTTGGTTTGTTCCCTTCTCCACATGGCCGCAGAAGACCTGTGAGGGTGGATAGCCACACTGCCCTGTGGCAACCTGAGAGCTTGGGCAGCATTTGGGGTACAGATTCATCATCTGGAGAGTTAAGTGGAATTTTAATGATTAAATTCTAAACCAAATACAGATGTTTGAACTTCTGCTGTGGCTTTCTGTTAGTAACAGGAACTTGCTTGCTGATGAAAAATGAGCAAGCAGCAGAGGAGCTGATGCATATCCCATAGAAACCCCACTGCCACAGAGCACCACTGCTGCGGATAACGCGTCCCCTCCTGGGTGCTGTGAAGCATGAACTGCGGCAGCACATTTCCAGCCACACTTTATAGGATGAGAAGGACCTTAAGAATCATCTGACCTCCAGCACTGACGAGTCTAAATTTGGTTGGAAACAGGACTTGTTACGTTTGGGGTTTGTGCCCTCAATTACTGCACTCACCACGCGCCCTTTTCTGAATATTAAAGCTGGGCAATTATAGGCATGAAAGTATCTTCTGCTTCAATAAATGACCACATTGATTTAGCAGTGTTCATTTCTTCTTTTTTCTTTCTTTTTTTTTTTGACTTCCTGCAAATACTCTAACAAACAGGTTGACTGGATTCTGTCCAGAAACGAGTACATTTTTAGAAAAAGTAAGATGAAAAACAAGTAGTAAATTCTGAATGTGTTAAAATGAGAACTTATCCTAAATGCCCAATTCAAGCAATTGCAGACAGGAAGGAGACCAGAAGCATGACTGATGGATTCAATCAAATACTAATCAACACAGCTCAGATGTCCAGCATCGAGTATCAGCTTCTTGCAATAAACAGCAAACAATCCAGAAGCTAAGAGGGGCTTGCAGGCATTATTTGATGAATAATTGTACCTAGCAAATCCATTCAAGAAAGGTTAGATGATTCCAAGAAAGATGAGAATAGCATAGGAGACAAAGTCATCAAATAAATTATTCACTCAGTTCTATTGATTACTGTATTATCAAAACAGCTAATATTCCACAGTTACCTGGATCTGCTGCAATAAATTTTTCAGCTGAACCAGAAATTCTTTAGCTTCCTTTGCTTTATCTGAAACACCATTTAAAGCCTGAGACAGCTGTGCCTGCAAGAAAAAAAAAAGGAGGGGGGGAGAGGAAAAATTAGAGATAAAATGCAAATGTGTTTCTTACTAATCCTTGGGTTTGATGATTAATAATGTGCTAAAGGGCTTACTTGCTATTGCATATATTCTTACATGCACAGTGTTTGTACTAGAAAAGAATAGTTAAGATTTCAATTGTAATAAGATTTAATAAAGGTGAAATATGCATGTGGGGGCAGTCATGTATTGTGTCTGCACATTCCACTTTCTTGCAGTGACTTGGTAAGTCAAAATACCTTTCTATAAGACAGCTACCCACATATATAAGGAAATAATAGTCTTACACTTACACAGTAGCATCTGTCATGCTGAAAAATCCCCAACTGCTTTCCAAAATGGCACTCTTTTTTTCATCAAAGCCTGAATTCTTTTTAAATGTGGTAGATCCTATCAAACCTGAGATACACTAGGATAAGTCTGCATTTTCAGACTTCATAGTAACGTCCCTTTGGGGCTCCAGTTTCCCATGCTCCAACCCAACAAAAGGGTGAATATTTCTGAGAAAATTTAAAAAAACCCTTCCTCTAACTTTTGACTGGTGAGAATAAGGAATATGTCTTTTGTAAGTCTACACTGAAGACTCAACTTCCCCTTCCATCATCTGGCATCCGAGATCTCTAAATCGAACCACAGGCTTCTCGATGGACTTCCAAGATGGGAAGAAAATGGCGGTTCTGCCTCTGGGAGACCCTGAACCACCATGGTCTGACTGGAGCAGCCCCGGTGCAGCCTCCCCAGAAGCCCACCTGGGATTACAGAAACCACGTTGCTCTTCTTGTCAGCTCATGGCAAGCCGGGATTCAGCATTACTTCTCCATGCACATAGACCGGATAACATAATGCACCCCAGGTTACCTGGTCCCAGCATGAGCGTCCTGCAGGTTGGACACTCTCTTCGTGGGTCTACCCCTCAAATGGACTTGGCAACTACCAGATTGCCGATGCCCAGTTAATTATCCTTGCCAAACGGATAAGACAACTGACATCAGGAAATGGAAGATGAAGTGTCTTTGCTAACGTCAGGCTTTCGGAAGGTTGCTGTCTCTTGTTTCCTTAGGACTAGAGTGTGCCTTGAGACAGAGCCTTGTATGTAGGAAGGCACAAACGTTATCAGCCTCCAAGAGGAGTCCTAATTGAAATTCAGTAAGTCGCCACTCATTCTCTGCTTCCCTCTTGCTCCCGGAGGGAAGCAAATTACTGCATCCCTGAAAAGGGCACAGCTCACTTCTTCAGGCTGCCAAAATCCGGAGCTTACCTCCTGCGTGGATGTCTCCTACTCATCCTCCCCTTGGGCTCGCTCATTGGCACAGGAGAGGGAAGAGCCGCCCCGGCAGCTGCCTGTGGGCACCTCGCAGCCCAGCGCGGAGGCAGGCAGCCTTAGGCAGGCAGAGGCACCTGCCTGACCCCGCGCGGCTCGGAGGGAAGCGGGTACCAACCCCGACTGGGAGCTGGGACCGAATTACAGAGCAATCCCACTGTGTTTTCCTCATCTTCACACAAACTTTTCCCTTTTAGTCCAGCTGTAGGTATTATGTTAGCGCTAAATTTGAAAATAGAATATGCTTTACTACAAGTCATTTGTAACAAATGTAGTGGGAAGACGCATTACTGTGTATGTCTTGCAGTATCTGAGTATTTAATATTCTCTTACACAAACTCCTGTCACTGCACAAAAATTTTAAGCGGTGATGTTTGAAATGAACCGTACTTGAGGTCACAGAACCAAACTCTAAGTCCTTGAAGGGTCCCTATTTTCTGCCAGATCAGACAATCAGGATTTCACGGGCTGATCATGGTTGCCAGAGTTTAAAGCCCACTCTTTTTGATTGCACTTTGCACTCCATCTGCAAGGTGCATTTGAGCTTTTGGTTTGCCAAGCTGACGCAGGACAAGGTGGAAGTGGCATATGATCGAGTGGCTGGGGAGGAAGGGAGAAACAGGTGGTGAAAGCATGGTATGCTCTGCCTTTGACTGGCCCACACAAATTGTCCCAGGGAGGCAAGGGCTCCTTTCTTTCAAATCAAAACCAATGTTTGGTCACGACAAAAGTAAAGCTTCCGCTTTTCCAACATCTGCCCTAGCTCCCAAATCATCTCAAAGTGCATTTCACCAGATAAGAAGAGCCAAAAGCTATATGTGGGCATCACAGCAGCCATTGAAAACTGAATCACTGCAGACAAATTGTAACCAGCATATGTACGATGGCAATTAGCACAATCATGCCCGGCTCCTGGCACGCTCCCATTGCAAAGAGCTGCAATAGAAACTCAACGATGTCATTGTTCAAAGGGCTCATAAGCAAATTGCCATGTTCATTAAAACCTGTGGATGCATTAATGCAACTGCAGCGTGAAGCCGAGGAGAAGACCAGATCTCTATTTGTGAAACCCACTCAGAGATAATAGCCTTGTTTTTCCAAGCGTTTGTAAAAGATATCTTACAAAGCAGTGGAATTTAGTCATGCACTTCCCATTAAAATAAAATGGAGCTACATGACTAAGCCCTCAGTAAACCAGCCAAGCCATAAAAAATGCCCTGTACACTCAGAGCAATCTTTCACGCTGCAGAAATATTTACTGGAAGCCAAACTGAAATGCTACAAGCTCCATTGACTGCAACAATTAATAACTCCTGACAAACGGTATTCTACCCGGCGTTATCTTTATGTGCTGGTTTTGGCTGGGATAGAGTTAATTTTCTTCATCGTAGCTGGTATGGGGCTGTGTTTTGGATTTGTGCTGAAAGCAGTGTTGATAACACGGGGATGGTTTATTTGCTGCTGAGCAGTGCTTACACAGAGCCAAGGACTTTTCTGCCTCTCACCACACCAGCGAGCAGGCTGGGGGTGCACAAGGAGTTGGGAGGGGACACAGCTGGGACAGTTGACCCCAACTGACCAAAGGGATATTCCACACTATATGACGTCATACTCAGCACATAAAGCTGGGAGAAGAAGGAAGGGAGGGGACGCTTGGAGTGATGGCGTTTGTCTTCCCAGGTTACCATTACGCGTGATGGATCCCTGCTTTCCTGGGGATGGCTGAACACCTGCCTGCCCATGGGAAGTGGGGAATGAAGCCCTTGTTCTGCTTTGCTTGTGTGTGTGGCTTTTACTTTACCTATTAAATTGTCTTTATCTCAGCCTACAAGTTTTCTCACTTTTACCCTGCCGATTCTCTCCCCCATCCCACCATGGGGGGCAATGAGCAAGCGGCTGCGTGGGGCTTAGTTGCCGGCTGCGGTTAAACCATAACGCTTTACTTGAATACCTAATCTTGCAACCAGAAATGTGGATGCTGGAGATGGATACCAAGTTTCTACTTCTATCAAATACATGAACAGAGAGATAATGAGGGTGAGTAATTAAACCCAGATGGGCATGGAAGAGCAATGCTTCCTTTGATTTTAGAAAATGAACCAGATAATGCCAACATCCTTTTTCAACCAAACAGTTCATGCTCATTGAATTTGTTTTCCCTCCATCTCTCTTTAGCAGCAGATTAACTATTGATTAGATAAGCTTACCCTGGTGCTGAATTCTGAAACAGCCCTCATGTTTTTGGGAACTCAGCTCTTTAGGATGGCAAATAAAAGCAGGTGTTCAGGCTCTGACACTTGCCTTTGACCGCCTGCCTGCTTGCCCATCACAGACCTATCCATCTGTGAGGTATTTTTCCAGCACTTTGGTGCATATATGTGTGTGTGTATATATATATATAAAACCATTCAGAATGGCAGAGCTGAAATGCGTCCACCATCATTCCTCATATTAGTAGGTCAAAAAGCCTAGCAACTTAAATCTGACAACAGTGTCACTGTTCTTGTTATGAAGACCTGAAAGGACTTCACTTTGGCAGTAGACTTACACAGTTGTACTTCATAAACTGTTGGTCTTGCTGCACGGTTCATATGAGTGATTATAATAAAGCCCAGTTAAGTCAGTGGATTTACACTGATTTATGTCATTTGGCCCCTGTTTTTATTGTATACAATTTTTAATTCCTCTGAAGAAGTTACACACAGCAGTGTAAAGGGGAAACCCGCATCGTGAACAGGGGCCAATCAGTCTTGTACAGCTTTCGTGGCAGCAGTACAGCTGCGGGTAAATGCACGTTTCCTTGCACGGTCTGCAGCATTGTACAGACAAGGTTACACACTCTATTTACCACAAAATCACTATATAAGGCCCAGACAAAGGAGTAGTCAAACGGGTTGAAGAAAACATACATGATACAGAAGTGGAATGGGAATGGCTTCTGAAGCTGAAGGCAGACAGGACTTCTGGAAAAGCAGTTCAAGAGGTCAGTAGAAAAACTGGTTCAAATTTGGTGATGTGGGATGAAACTGTGAGAGGTGGGGAAATGGCTCTGGCAGCCCTTCTTAGGTGAAAAGTACCAGCCAGTGACCTTAGAAGGAGACAAGCACGATGAACAACCGTCAGTCTGTCAAATGTACTGGGCTAAGAAAGCTTACAGACAAGCCCTTCCACCTCCCTTTTCCAGCTACGCCTGGAGCATCTGGCGAGAACACATAAAATTTGAATTAGATTCGGCATACCACTCAATGTAAGTAATTTATGGTTTGGCCAAAGTACAGGTAATAAACTTGTAGAAATTGCTGTATCTGAGAACTATTTCTAAGCAGAAGTATCTAATTTCAAAACAATTTATCTAAATGAATGTGAGCTGATGATTTAGGCTGTCTGGCTATATGGTGCCATTATATTTATTTTCTGCCAAGCGCATGGTTCTGGGAAAAATAATATTCACAAGAGCACAATTTTAGAGCCCACAAATCCATTAATTTTGAGTATTTTTTTCTTTCGCTAGAAGTTTCACGTTGATTGAGTCTGTACATCAAGAGAAAATGCATTCTGTGATACCTTACTCCCAGAAAAAAATACAAGCCACCAGGGCACTGTTCTTTCTTTTGACAATATTTGACAGTAGGGAAGAAAATTTACTGGCTGTGCACTTTGACTACACCAGAGTGTATCACATTGTTCAAAAGGCATCAGAGAGTTTTAACTCAAGGTAGACCGTAACACAGCACAAGCTGGTCTCTCACACTCCAAACCACCAGCCACACTTGCACAGTGAACTCAGTCCCTGCTCATTCAAACAATTCTGCTCAGAAGCGGGTCCTGGAACTCTCCTCTGCACAAACATCAGTCCCATGAGGCTGAGCCCTTGACAGAGAGTATCCAAACTAAAACACGTATTGAAGAAGTTTGTCTTTCTCAGATGGAGCAACTATGCAGATCACCCCTCGTGACATCCTTTTTGAAACTTAAAATCAAAAGTCAATTTTTTTTTTTCCTTGCCAAATGTCTTAGCCTGGCTCGTGCTCAGCCACTCCATGGCTGAGGGATGATGAGCCCTCTCCTTCAGTGTCTGAAAGGATCTCTCTGCGCTTCCTTTAATGCCAACCGTAGCAGTGAGTGAGAAGAAGGGAATCCTGCAGCCAGCAGAGCTAGCCGAGTGCTCTTCGCACAGCTCTGGGGGAAGTCCTTTCCCCCGTAGAGCAGGAACCTCCACGGGACCGCTCTCAGCACTCAGGTATTGAAGTCCCTCTGGACATTCATACTTTTTAACTAATATTTTTTCCCAGAGCCCACTGTTCATAGCAAGAATGAGCTAACTTCATACACTTTTGCAACTTCAAAGGTCAGGTCTTGCTCTTTATGCAGATGGTTGCAAAGTCTTATTTTTACCGAGGCGAGCATGGCCAAGCGACACAGCAGCTCTACTAGAAACCGGCAAACTGCCTGTGCTGCAAAGCAGCTGGCTCTCTGGCTCTGAAGTCTTCCCATGGGGGCTCCAGGGAGGGCTAAGGAGCATCGCTTGCAGGGAAGCATGAATCAGACCGTGACATCATGTGAATCAGAAAAAGCTCTGCTTGTCCCCAGACCCCATCCATCCTACACTTCCTTACTCATTTTTGTGTCATAAAGGTCCCTACAGCCATTCCTTCTGGCCTCCTTTGGAACTGAGTGGGAGGGGATGCCTCTTGGAGGCCCAGGAGACAGCACGATGTCCTGTGATCCTCCCTATCACACTTTCTTGTCTAAAATATTTGGGTGGCTCCGGGCCACTCTCTCTCATTGACACCATGGCAGGGAGGAAGGTGTGGCAGGAAATGGTTGTGGCAGCTGCCACTGAGCCCCAGGTGAAAGGGAGGCGATGAAAGGAGGAATGACCATCCTGCCTACTCCTGCTCCTCACAGGCGGCTGCTGCCACCTGCAAGAGGACGGGATGGCCAAAGACCCTGTGAAAAGCAAACAAGTTAGTGAGACAGACGTGCTAATCTCAGGTGTCTCTGGGGGCCTGGTTTAGCCTGAGATTTGCTGGCTGAGAGAAGGCGAGGCCAATAGGGGAGGGAGTTGGTGGATGTTCTAACCCTGAGCAGAGGCTGTGGAGTCACTGGGGCAGTCAGGAAGGACCGGAGACCTAAAAGCACCGTGCCAAGGGGAAAAAAATCTGGGAGGATGATGAATGTGAAGTGTCCTGATGTCCCACAAACTCAACCCGACGTCAGGGCATTGGGACGAACGAATCCCAGAGCCGAGCGCTGCCTCAGCTCCTCCTGGCTGGCGGACGGGACTCACCTTGTGCTGCTTCCACATGGCGCCCAGGGCCTTCACGTCGTGCTTGCCGTGCTTGCCCTCCTCCAGGCACTGGTAGCAGACGGGGCTGCGGCAGCTCACGCAGTACATGCTGTAGTTCTCCAGGTCATGCTCGGCGCACGTCGGCAGCTTGCGGCCGCCGCCCGCCCCCTTCCCGCCGCCGTCGCCGCCGCCGCCGGGGGCGCCCGGGGGTCCGGGCGGCGGCACCAGGCGGTGCTTGGCGAAGGGCCCGCGGGCCGGGTGGCAGCGGAGCTGGCAG
>VXBL01007148.1:1713146-1738988 GCA_013400195.1 Aramus guarauna
GGAGGGAGGGCAGGAGTAGGAAGGGGCGGGAGGAGCCCTTTCCAGCAAATAAGTGATCGCTCTCTCCACGGCTGGGAACGGCGAAAACATTTTTTAAAGGATCTCTATACAGCGATGTCTTTATATGTTTAAATAAAGCCATTGTTTGGGTAGCGGATTGAACGCAGGCGGGATTTCGTTATCCTCAGTAGCCCTCTCTCCCCTCCCCAGGAAAGGAGGAAGGAGGACGCTTTCCAGCAAACTAAGAGCATGCTTCTCCTTCGTACGGATCTCACCATGCTGGAGCACAGCCCAGATGCACAAAATGTCAGGCACGGTTAGAGGGAGGGATGAAAAAGGGGTGAAAAGGGAAGCGCGAACCCCGGTTACAAATGCTGCGGCTGGCGGGGACAGAAGAGTGTAGCGAGCAGGGAGACGTGCCGCATCGCCCAAGCCCGTAGCCGTGTAACCCCAACAGGAATTTGCCGCGAAGATAAATCAGGGATGACAGCTGAGACTTTATGAACTGAAAATAACTATCCTTAGAAGAAAGAAACCAGCAGTGGGAAATCCCCCATCTGTTTTGTTTACTCTACATATGCTTAGCGTGGATGTAGCAGTGGTTTATTTTGATAGTGAAGAGATTATACATGAGTGATTTAACTGCTTTTTTTTTTTATTTTTTTTTTTAATTCGTCAAGATTGTTTAAAAGCCACTTCTCTACTAACTTCAGCTCCTTAAGCAGATCCTAATTTTTTGTTTGTTTTAAAATGGGAGCAGGTTGTTTCAGAGTAGCTATTTAAAAAATGCAGAACTAACTGGTGTCAAATGAAAAAAAGAGAGAACATATTAAATGCATCGCCTCTGATCATAATGGTTCTTAGTACACAATGAACATTTTGTAACTCTGGGTAGGAAAGGATTTTCTGGTTTCAGGTTTTGCTTTTGCCAGATTATTAAAACTGTTGATGCATAGAAAAGGAGGAATGGGGACAGAGAGTAGGAATATATTAAAGCTTCCAGTTTTTTCAGTCTTTCTTCTCTGCAGTTTTCCTTCTTGTATCTTGCCTAGCTGCTCTCGTGACAAGCCTCAGAGAAAAAAAGTGCCGAGGGGTTTAAAGCTTTGTAGTTCCCCAGTTCAGGGTGGAAAGGGGCAGGTTTGTCCTCTGGCACATCAAAGAAACAGCCCTGACCCAAGTAAACCTGCCTGTTTTCTGGCTAGATATCTTTTTTTCTTTTATGTGACCTCTGTGCCGAGATTGAGAGTTAGTTTATAGACTGTGTTTGGGCTACCTCCAGCCAGAAACCTCAGCAGTGCAAGAAATGTTCTGAAACACCATTGATTTCACAGCTACCTTATGCTACTACTTTGCAGGAAAAAGCTGTGGGTGAAATGCTGTTACCTTCATAGTCTCTGTTCTCTGCTCTACCATCTGCCAGCAGTGGGAGCGGAGGGATGCTACGATGCCTTGCAGACTTACAGGTGAATCCAAGTCACAGATTTCAAGTCTATGTCGGAAGCCATAATCCTAAAGGTAATTAGGAAGGAGTGGTAACTTTTTCCAGGACTTTCGCTTTCTTTCTTTACCTGTCATGTTGGTAAGATGCCAGTGATCATAACACGTATAATGGTAGCATCACGTCTGAGCAAAACTGGACATTCCAGACAGGAAGTGGTGGAAATGTAAAGGTATGAACACCAAACCCCACCAGGTCCCCTTTATGGCTGCTTTTTAGCTGGGGCTTGCAACTTCCACCGTTCTAATACACTGAATTTTACATTTCCATTTTGAATGCTACTCCAGAGTTTATGTAAAATCCTAGAATTGTGCTTGACTACAGAGGGAACTGACAAGAAAGAAACCATCTCTGAAGTACACCTGCTCTTTTTCAAACTGAACTTTACTTCTCGTCTCCACAAACCTGATTTGGCCTGAGAGCACTTTGCCGTAATAGATGACATTTGAAACAGAGATGAAAAAGTGGTCTGGTCTTCTCTGTACTGTGATGTGACTTCTACTTCATTCAGGGTCTTTTTTCACCTCCTTTCAAAGTTTTTTTCTGAAATGTTTATGCCCAGGAGAGCTATGGCTTTGAGAGCAGGGAGAACTGCATGGTCCAGTGTGCCTCTTTAACTATCCTACTGATCCCAGAAGAGCTCTTGTTTCCAAGGAATTGTAGAGTTTGATGCAGAAACCTTCATCCCCATGGCACCAGAGGCTGCTGGTGGAGCTAGCACCTGCTGTAACAATACTCAATGCTCTGATGGGTGTAGGTTGCAGAGCACAGACTTTCCTCCTTATGATAAATATTTATCTATATATAGATATATATATATAGCGCTGCTGATGACAGAGGTAAACAGTCAAAACACCGCTGTCATCCTTACTGCTCCAGAAGCCAGAACAGAACCTGATCTGAGCAAGGAAAAAAGCCACTGAGCTTGAGCAGACTGACTTTGGACACCCTTACTCTTGCTGAGGAACAGATCACACCGAGTCAATCCCACTAATTTTAAGGGAGCTATTCATAAAGCACTGTTCAGTCTAAGCCTGATAGAATCGGGCCTTTACTATGTGTTGGAATTGAGCCAGGTTTATAATGGAGATGATCCCTATGATTTTTCCTCTTTTTATGTTCAAATGAGTCTTTAATCTGTTAGAGCTGTAACGGTGTATAGATAACCTAGAAACCCTATTCTGGCAGTCCTGGCTTTGATCTTTATTTTAGTACTTTAGTATCACTAGTATCATCCCCTTAAACTATTTACCCTCTGTAAGAACTTATTAGCAGTTTTTATATCCCCCCCGACAGGAAAAAAGCTAATGAAGTTTATTTATAAATTTATATAAAAAAAAAGATAAGGCAGGTTGCGGTACAACCCCTCAGTAAGGAGAGAGATTTGATTCATCTTTTTGCCTCTTGTTTTATTGTTTATGCCTTCTCCTTCCATTTGTTGGTTTTGGTTGAGGTTTTTTGGTTGTTGTTTTCCCATTCCTTTTCAGGCATCTTTTTATATTTTAAATTGCTCTCACACATTAACCCCTTTCCAATTAATTTTCCCTCTTTCTTTTCTCATTGTTTTCCTTCAATAGCTGTCCACCAAGGTCACTTCACTTTCTTCAGTTTTCTTCTTTTACCACTGCTGTTTCTCCATGGGGAACTTTTTGATTCCAGTATTCCAGCATGATTCCTGCTAACAGGCATCACTCCACGCATGCATCTTCTCATTTGAAGGGTAACTGAGGAAAAAAAAGGATCTTCTCTCCACAGGTGCTTCCTCCATTACAAAAAGGAGGATAGAGGGAGAGGTCACGAGAGCAGAGAAAACAAAGTGCACCAGGGCTAATGCCAGCAGCTCGCGTGGCAGCATAAGGCGAAGAGTCGCGCTGCCTCATTATAGGTGCGTGGTGCTCCGTTATCAGCGGAGGAAGCCCTCGGTAACCACTGCGGACAACGCAGCTGCAGCTGCTGGTCATCTCTGAATTTTTGGGCTGGCTTACTAACCAGTGGCTGTGCGTTGTGATACGCACCCCCACGCCCACCTTGGTGTTGCTTTTATGCATAACAAACAACGCACCCCAGTGTAATCTCTCCTCTCTGCTTGTTCGTCACCACCTTCTTTACCCGGACTCTTCTTCCCAACATTACCAGCTCCAGTTGATGCCAGTGTTGCATCTTCTGTTTGAGGGCTGATGTGGCAAAGAGGCGTGGGAGGGTAGGCTTCCACCCTGGCTTAGAGGAAAAGCTGATGTACACGGTCCGTGGGGCAGGGCAGCTTTGGAAATGGTAGCTGTGTGCTACCCCTTTGCCTTCTTCCCCTGGTTTTGTAGATTTGCATTAGGTACATTACGTAGGTGTAACAGTTTTTAAATCGTTTTGGTTCTGAGGTTTTTTTGAGGGTTTTTTTGAGCATGCATTCAAGTAGCTATTATGTTATTTAGGGTTTTCAAATGTTTGCACATTGATCTGTTCATGAAAGGAACGAAGGCAGAGCTTGGCAGGAGCCCAGAAGAGTGCCACAGAAGCATGGCTGCTGATAAAAAGCTTATCTGTTGGCTAGCAGAAGACTGTATCTGTAATAGAAATGCAGCTACATATTGAATTTTCTCTGTCAGAGGAGTAAATCTGCCGTAAAAAATATAATTCACAACAGAGGACAATGCTATACAATGGAATTTTATTCAGGCTGTCTGCTGAGTATATGCTTGTTATGATGGTTAAATGGCAAAAAATGATGCTTGATCCTAAACATTGCTTGACAAATACTCACACTTTTAAATCTATTTCAGCAATCTATGAACAAAATTCTATACAGAGGAAAATACTGCTTTAAACATATATGTCAACAAAAAGTGGTAGGTTGGCAGGGACAAATTTCAGTAAAAGGTCAGTTTCAACAATTCTTTAACAAATTTGTATTGAAATGAAAGCACAAAGAAAGCACAAAAGACACTAACCTACAATCAGGGCTCTTGAAAAATAAGATCTCAAGTTTCTGTGATGTAAAAATACCTCAGCCTGCAAGGCTCTGGAATTACTCCAGGGACATCTTGGCTTTACTGCTGTGCGAGGAGCCCTCTCTGTGGCTGTTCCTGCAGTGGAGTGAGATCCTTTCCTTCGCGAGCATCCTCAGAAGGATGCGAGGAGGACGTGAGAGGTGAGAGGATGAGAGCGCTGGACCCTGAGCAGCTGTGTGTAAAGGAGAACAGGAAATTGTGCCCCGCTTTGGACCCGTTTCAGAACACCACTGGCAATGGGATCGTGGTCAGCGTCTTCACAATACGATTATTATAGAGAGCTCTTGTTGTGTTTGCTGCCCCTTTTTAAAGGAAGCGTGTAAACTTCTCACAGAGCTGATTCGTTTTCAGTGGTATTACGGCAGAGACTGGGTTATGGCTCCCCATTTTGTTCCCCATGCCCACTTGAGGAGGGGGTCGTAGGAAGCTGTCCTGAGCACGGACTTGCAGTCTGGCTCAACCCTCTGCATCCTGCCATGGTCCCCTGCTCTCCCCAGCAGCCCCCACGCTTATCCCACTCATGCCTGTAAGGGGAAAGAAGCTCATTTTGCTTTTTAAGAAACTAGTCAAGGATTATATAAAATGCAAACCTGTCCCAATATTCTCTTTTGGCAGGAAGACTGGAAGAAGGTAGGAAAAAGTAATGGCATCCTAAGTATTAGGGGGAGGGAGGGAGGGAAGACAGAAGAGGGACAAACCCCCAACAAAAACAAAGGAAGAGCAGATAATCTTAAAATTGAAGCACCAGCATTTCCCAAGAGGACAGGAGAGGCTGAAAGAAAGCAGCTGGAAAAGAAGCTAGGCTGGGCTAAGTATTTGTACATAAAATTGTAAAGTGGAGGTAAATTGCCACCATGTGGCAATCTCTCCACATGTAAAGAAAATACATATGTAAAGGGGGTAGTGGTTTTTTGTCCCTGAAAGGGCAGGCAGTATTCTGTGAACTGGGCAAGGGAGCTGATCCATTTTGACTCACTGAGAAAGGTCTTTTATCTAGAAGGGAGGCCAAAGTAGCTTTTCTACAGCTTTACTAGACATAAGAAAAGATAAAAAGGCTGTTGCTATTTAGCAAAAGACAACTAATATGGACATTTCCCCAAGCCATAAACGATCTATAAATACCCTAAGAGATAGTCTTAGCTTTTCTATTCTGCAAGTAGCTGAAGATCAGGACCTCCCATAAGGTCTCCAAAACACATGCCCCAAACACGTATTTGAAAGACCAGGAGACCAGTGAAACCTGCCTCGGCTGTAGCTACGGGGACAAAATTTACATGGAGTTCTAGTGGGTTTGACCAAAACCTCCTCTATTTATTGAAATGTCATCCAGGAGCACTGAAAATCAGGAGGAGACTTGGAAGCTTCATGGAGAAACATGGGGTAGGAGCTGAGAAAGCAGGATCACTGCAGAGAAACGTAGGAGATGATGATTGCAAGTGCGGCCCAGATTGATGGGCTGCAGAAATGGGGGTTGCCTTGGGCTTCCCCTTCTCTTCTTAACTTGGTTTCTGTTAAGTAAACAAGAACTCCTCCGTTACTACACACCAGAGAATAAAGACAGGAGTGGCCTCTTATGAGCCTGGGGACTCGTGTCCTGCCGGTTGGCGATCAGACGAGCGCGGTAATCTGGCATAAATCTGTGCCACTGCTGTAAAGGGGGGTCCTTTCTGCCACCACCCCTAGCCACCCATTCTCATCGCCTCTCCTGCGCTCACGGTAGCTTTCACACAAAGATTAATCCAGCCCAGAATGGTTCTTTTTCAGCGTTAGCATTTTGATTCAGAGATGCCGGTGCCTGCACAAGGAGGACAGGAGTGGGGAGGAGTGGCCCCTTGCAGCACCACTGAGAATTCGCACCAGATCCAAACAGCGACGTCCGTGGCCTCAGACATCAGCATCAATCAAGTGAGGAGGCAAGTCCGCAAGATGCCAAGCTTTATATACCCTTTTTCGTCAACTCACCACCTCACTTACCTGAGTTTTTTGTGTCCCTCTCTTTCAGCAGCTGCCCAGTAGGAGGAGGGAAATGGAAGTCAGCCAAAGCAATCGTACTCGCACCAGCAATGTGTTTTATTGCTTCATTTAGCATTACATGTTCTGATTTAAAACAACTTGTTTCTGCCTTTGCCCTTTCTTTCCCTTTGCTATGTTTTCCTTTCGTCTATTATAGTATCTTTTAATATACTTAAATAAGTACAGAGATTCTGCTTCCCTCTTCCTTCTGCTGCTTTCCCTCTCTACTCTTCACTTCATTCTTCCCTTGTTGCAAAGAAACTCCCTTTCTCCTTCACCCTCCCCTCCTGACACCATCTCAGCCTTTCTGCCCTTCTCCCACCGCTCATCTCACAGACACCTCCCCCTGCCAGTACTCCCCTTGTTCCCCACCTCGCGCCGATCCCAGCCCCAGGTGCACCTTTGTCCCCCCCCCACGAACATGAGGGAAGCGACCTGCAGAACATGATTCCTGCACAAAGAGGTGGAGTTATCTCGTCAGTCCTCTGTACTGGCTACAGCAAGAAACCCTCCTTCAAGAGAAGGAAGATTCGCCTACCTGTCCCTCAGGCACTAAAGGATCGCCCTTTTTCTGCCTTCACTGCTGGGGAGGGAGCAGCCAGCGATGGGATACGATGCTGACCGTGAGGTTTTCTTTTTCACATTGCTGTGGTACAAGAGGCAGAGGATCCTCCCCGGGGAGAACTCCTCACATAAGAGATTTTATCTGTCAGTCTGCATTGCCTAATGCCAGCCCCCAAACAGAAGCACAGCAGAGAGGTCTGCATGAAGAAAGCAGCATCACCCGACTCCTGTGCACCTCCAGCAACGTAGGTCATTGAGGGACGTAGGAAGCTGTCCCCATTTAGCCTACTGAAATGCAAGGCCCTCTCTGGTCTGGAGTCAGAAGGTACGAAGACAACTATGAATCCTACAGACGCACCAGGCAGTCCAATTCATCAAATTCTTATTTACGTCGATTTTGCACCATTGTAACCACTGATTTCAATAGCTTGAGCTGCTTTTTCACCATGGCACGTGCATAACGTGAAGTATGCCCAGAATCAAGTGTATACACTGGCTAGTTCCTCTTTATGTTACTGCTATCGTCCTGTAGGAATGGCTAATCCACTTTCAGGCCTCCTATTCATTCCTTGATCTCCATCATTTCCCAGTGAACACCACGTGGGAAAACAGAATTCCATAAATCCCGCTTCTCAAAAAAACCCACAACCATTGACCAGTCACCAATCTGATTTCAGCTTTCTTCTTATACTTGCTTTGATACCCACAGAGATAAATGAAATGGCAGTATTTGCGAAATACCCAATCTACTGCATGCGTATTTAAAACTGAATCTGTCAGCACATTACCCCAGCTGCAGAGAGATTAGTCAGAATCTCCCTCCTCAACTTTTCCCTCCTAAGTCTCTTGCTGGGCTCTTGCCTATGAGTTGATTCCACTTTTAATTTTATGTTTCCATCAATAGCGGAGAAGTAAAACAGCTGAAGAGGACAGATAAGGGACTTAGCCCACTACAGCCACCATCCAACTCCAAATTGGATTGACTGGCTGAGTGCCCCCAAATCCTCCATGGATATGCAATTTAATAGAAAGAAAAAACTCCCCACACAAAGAAAAATATGCAGAAAATAACAAGGCCACTTTACAAAACATAACAGTTTCAGCAAAGTGTACATGATTATAGCCTCAATTCAAACAAAATGTAACATACATACTCTTATGTTACCCAGGGAAAAAAGAACCCCAGCTGATTATTTAATTTGTCCTTTTGCTAAATGATTTAATTTTTAACAATCTGTTACCCAAGGAAGAACATAAAAAAAGGCCATATCATATCAGCCTAATGTTGAAGCCAGTCCACCTTGTCTTTGACAACAGCCAGTAATGGATACCTAGGGAAGACTACAAAAGAGGAGTGCAACAAACAGATGGTGGAAAAAAATGCTAAAGAGCATTTGAGGAAGAGGAAAAATAGGTTAAGGCAGGTGGAGGAACTAAAGTAATTCTCTTAGTTTTGTAGATGGCTGTATACGCACCGTATCAGTGCCTGTGAGGCTTTACTCCCATGGATGAGCGCACGTGGATTTTAGAGAGGCAGCTCGGCGCAGGAGCGGTGCTCGCGGGGAGCATGACTGCTCCCTTACCTGACGGCAGCGATGAAGATCAGCTCTCCTGCCTGCAGAGGCAGAGCAGTGGGGATCTGGCCAACCATTCATTTCTAAATTATTTTTCTTTTAATTTGAGGTATTGCTCCTAAGATTCAACCAGTTTTAACTGCAAGCAGAAATCATGTCTCTTCAAAGTACATCTTGGCATCTTCTGCAATGGTTCAGTCAACAGGAAGATTAAGATTATAACAGTCCTACTAAACTCCTTTGTCCCAAACCAGGCAGATCTCTGCCCTAGCAGTATGCTGTGCTCTCCTCATCTCTCCCTCTCACTAGGTTTCTCTTAAATTATTCCATTTGGCTTCACAACTTACCTTCCCTTGATCTCCTAATAGGATGGTGACCCCCCTGATCCCTTTCCAGGAGTTCTGCCTGCAACCTAACCTTTCCAGGCTGCCAAATGTCCATTTGCTCCTCATTTCCCTCCTGCTTTGCCACCGGTGCCATCAGTCCCTTTCTACATCTCGAGCTTTCCATTTTCTTTCATTATTTTTCTGCTATGAAAACTCAGTTTAGCCTACTCACTGCTGAACCACCACAGTAGCTGCTGAGTAAGAGAAAATCAGTGGAACATTACAACGTTTGCAGTGGCTCATTTAGCAGCACTACAAATGTTTTGCATGAGGAAAGTGTGGTGATTTCTATTTGCTCCTAATAATTGGAATGTCTCCAATTTGAATGCTACTGTAGGGTTTTGGGGGTTTTGTTGTGGGTTTGTTTTTTTTTCTGATTTGGTAAAACTGAGTCTCCATTCATGATCTGCACGCAGTGCGGGTCTGCAAGCAAGAGGTGGAGGGTGGGATTCATTTCACCCTGAGAGCGTGGCTCATCCCGCTGCGGGACAGGAGCCTCTTGTGTCGCTCCAGGCAGCTGGCGAGGTTGGAGCCTTCAGGTGGGTCAAGCCGGATGAAGGAAATGGTGTCTCGGGGACTTTGCCTGCTGAAGTGACAGCAGCACCCCCGGCTAGGGGCTGGAGAGGTACTGCAGACACAAACACCAGGGGAGATGGGAGCATCGTTCTTTTGGAAAAATACGTTCGTACAATGGATCCCTACTCACTGTCCTGCCTGCTTCTGGGTGTCGGGCTATTTCTGGCCTTGCTGACAGCCGTTTCTGTTCATACGATGACTGTGGGTAGCAATGCTAGCTCTGACATTCAGACTTAATTGACCCTCATCCCTCAAGGACACGGAGCAAAACAAAGAAAGGCTACGCTATAAATACACTGAAATAGGCCATGCATCCTTCTCTGGAGAGCTCTTCACCTGTCCCGTCATTGTCTTGCCTGGGGGTTCAATGAGAGCGTAGGTTCTCCGTGGTGCCTGTCCCAGGCACGCGGCCAGGAGCGGCCGCAGGGCTGTACAGCCTTCCTCCCGCCCAGCGAGCTGGTCCTGCCCTGGCCCCATCGAGGGCACCGCTCCCCTCTGTGACTTCTCACGTGCTGCAGGACATTCCCCTGGTCTTCCTTTTCTTCTCAGAAATTGTCACTAATCCTGGGTGGCTCACTTTGTGGCTTCTTGGGTAGGGCAATGTGTTCAACTGTTTCTTCAGCAGAAGCCATAATTATAAATATTTCAATCTAAGATGCAACTACCACTGACAAACACCCCCTGTTCAGGCAAAAGACAGGACATTCTAAGCTAAAACTTGGGTGATACACGGGTTGGCCTGTATCAGGTTGGACATCATCAGTGAAGTCATTATTTGGGACAACAGAGGTCTCAAAATAGCAGAATTTTTTGCCCTGCATGTAAACCTGTTCTATGTGAGTATATATACCTAAGACATACCTGTTGATCAGCTCTGAGTAATTTCAGCCTGCTTCTCTGTCGCTCCATCACAACCCAGAGATGGTGGGTGGGAATCAGTGGGAATGAGGTCTGCAGGATTTCTGGAAGAGGCTGCTGAGGTGACCCCAGGAGACCAGAAGGACTCTTGTCTTCCACTTGCTTCTTCCTCTTTAATATTTAAAATTTCAAATATTTTTACTGAGCCATTTGTCAGTCCTCTGCTAATAATTACAATGATAATCACGAGATCACTGTAAGTATTGAGTTTTTGTGATGTTCTAAGACACTCAGTTGGACAGTATTATATAATAAGAAATTCAAACTATTTTTCCTGTGCATTTTTTTTTTTAAATTTTACATCTCTATTTAAAAAGTAAAGATAGTATGCCTTGAATCTGAAATATAAAAAAGCACCTGGCTTCACATTCCAACAACACAAATACAGCATGACAAACTATATACATAGATATACACCCCCCACACACCTCCCTCAGCCTGCACAGCTGTTAATAAATATGTATTTTACATTTAGCCCGTAACCGCCATTCAAGGGTTCTTTCCAGATGCTCAGGGACGAGTTAAACATCACTTGGATTTTGTAATGCATTCCCTGTATCAAAAGCTAGCAAAAGGAGCTCCTTTGATAGCAAAAGAGACAGCCAGCGGTGATTAAAACAAGTGAGCGTCCTGGGGAAGCGTTTGAAGCGAACCGCAGACCACAGGTAATGTAGGTAACACAACACAAGGCAAGTAAGGAGAAATCCTGTCTTTTGTTAGACCGGTACACACTATTGGAGAAAACGGTCAGCTTTTGATATGCAGGCCTTTCTTCAGGTCTGTCATTTGGTCTAAGAAAAAGCGTTGTGTCTCCCTACCTAGGTCGCTTCTCTCATGTTTGCAGACCGCTGCTGCTACGGCAGAGGTGAGTCTTGCTGACAGACATGATTGATGCCACACTGTTTAACAGTTTAGGGGAATAATTTCAGCTCTTAATTATTCCAGTACAGAAATACAGCTCCCAAGGAGAATTTACGTGAATTATTGAAAGAGAGTTCTGTCAGAGGAAGAAGAAACAAGCAGTTGAAAGACGTACTTGTCAAAGCCCACCACTTCTATTACAGCAATGGCAAAAAACTGTTTTCCAACATGGTGAAGGTTACCGTAGAGCAAAGCTGTCTGAAGTCTGTCTCTCACAATCATTCTCTGGCTTTGAGCAACTTTATTCCAGTGACTTCAGATACTTATTTGTTTCTTAATCTGTAGCTACGCACCCCTCTGCCCTGCCTGCCTGTCTGGTTGCCTGCCAAATTGAGACCAAAAAAAAGCCCTTCTGCCACTATCTCCCACGAGCTGTACGGCTGACAAGAAGCACACCTGAGAGCAAGCAGAGGGCTGTGAGGAGCCCTCTCCAGCTCACATTTGCAAAGGGTTCCCTGCTCCTCCACCCTTCCTCAACTCTCAGCAGCAGCTTCCTCCACCCTGAGGACTTGCGACCTGCACGGGGAAGGAGGCTGAGCTGATGCTAAGAGCCTGAGCTACCTGGGGTACTGCAGAGACAAAACAGTGGGACAGGGAGGGAGAAGGGAAAAGTGATTAACTGGAATGAGAAATTCTGCAAAAGCAGCATTTGACATAGAAATGGGCAACGACTTGGAGAAGAAAGAGCCTTGAGTTCGTGTTTGGGCTATATAAGGACATAAAACAGACTTGGGGATTGGAATTGATTTATCCTGAACATCACTTGGGTGCCTTGGAGACTTGTGGGAAGGGACTGAAGTGGTGGCAGGCAAGTACAAGTCCTGGGAGGGAAGCGTGGCTCTTTTGTGAGAAGCTTGTTTGAAACAGCCTCCCCTTCACTGGGGTGTGCGTGAGGTTCCTCTGGGGGAAGGAGCAAGACAAGGACGAGAGAGACAAAACATTAAGCCAAGCCTTTTTTTTTTTTTTTTTTTTTTTGTGATGCTAAAGTGAATCCTTTAGCGAAGCATTTTGATTGAAGGTAATGCTGACACATGCTCCAGTTGTAGATCTGCCAGTTTGCTTCCAACCCGTCTGCAATCAGAGGAACATTTTCACCAGCCTGCTCTGCTGCCAAACAGGCAGGCAAGCAGGAGTAAGACAGGGTGGCCGACTAATTTGCAGATGTCAAGGTTTGCCTTTAACTCTCTCTCTCCCCAGTTTTACAGAGCCAGGCTACCTGTTTGTGAGTGCCTGGGGCAAGAGGACTGGTATTGCTCTTGGGACGCTGGCTAATGATGCTGCACCCTGCTCCTGAAGTCCCATCGCACAGTAATCCCTGAGGAATGTGTCTTCATCTGTTTCCGCAGGGGCTGTTTTTTTCTCGGTCTATGTAATATTGTGTGAGAAGCTGCTGCAAAGTCCTGCGCAAATGTCACCTGCACTGTCCTTGTCAGTGAAGAGCTGAGCTCTTGTCACAGATCCCAGCTTTGTACCGGCACATACCTGTTTATTCCTCTCACAGACAGATACAGTACATTGTGTACAAGACTCTCCAGAGAGCACGTATATACTTCAACAATAACACATTGCCAAATGTATTCCCTCTCAAATACAGAGGAAGAGACAGTATTTCCTGAAATAAACACATCCCCCATCTACCCAATCCTTCCATATTCCTGCAGACAAAGACCTGGGGAAAGAGATGAATCGTAAACCTTTCCCTGAAGGCCACTCCCCAGTCCTTGCCTGACTGGGACGTGGCACAGCGGAGGTCTTCGCTGGGAACGTTGCATAGCCATGGCACATTAGACCTTGGCACGTGGCTTGTAAACCCCCAACAGCTCTTAATGAAAGAATTGACTCTGTAGCAGTCAAAAATCAAATCTTGAGGAATATTCAGAAGTAAACAAGAAACTCCTCCAACTGCTGAGAATCAGGGTGTCGGAAATGTCCATCAGTTACTGCCCTTCTGATGGCTCGGACTGCAAACCGTCGGGGGGTCTGACAGCTGTATTCTGCTGTGGCCACAACTGCTGTGGAACCTCTCAGGGGGGATGCAAAGTAGGGTAACCCCATCCTTAAGTCACATATACATGGGTAACCGTGGAAAAGCTCCATGCAAAGATGCAGAGAGATGTGAATGGAAAAATAAGAGCTCTTCACTATGTGCATTAACAGAAATTTGAGAAGAAATGGGAGAATCAGAGCCCCCTCTCCCCTGCGTGCATTTCAGCATAGGCATTCTTGTTTTCCTCTTTCCTCCCTTCTTTTGGCTTCTCCTTTACATCTTGCTGACCATTTCAATAACTGTTTTAAGGGTGCTATTTTCTCAGCACTGTCTCCAGCAAACTTTTTTTTTCCCTTTGCCACATCTTTCTTGTTATTTCTTTCTTTATTGTCTCACTGGTTACACATCACTTCGCTGCAGGGGCAACATCCCCCAAACGCACACTTCATATTTGCTTATTCCTCTCCATTATCTTTGCTCCAGCCAAAGCTCCAATGATCTTTGAACTCAGCTCCTTCTTTCCTGCAGAGGTCTTAACCTCACAAGAGGCACCACTTCTCTCTTTACCTTTTTCTTATTTCACTGCTTCTTTTTCAATGTCATTATCTCTCTTTTCCACCACCAACACAACCACCTCAAAGCTGCCCCTATGTTTCTCGTCGTCCAACCTCTCTTGAGACTCTCCTCATTGAATTTCCCATAAGGATCCCTGCAAAGATCACAAGACCCGTAGAAACCCCTGTCAAAGTGATGAAATATGCATCGGCTCTACCTGCACTGATAGCGATAGCCCTTTCGAGCCTCCCGTGTCAATCATGAACTCTGCTGTTCGCACGGTATCCTGCAAAGACGATAAACTAAGCATGGACTCCCGCAGAGAAAATAAAAGCCGGAAGGGCTCCCCTGGTGCTTCACATTACGCTGAAGCTTCAAAAAGGTAGGGATAAATATATTCAACCCTTGCAAGACAAGGAAGCACTGCAAAGTGTTGCAGAATGACTCATTTAGAGGAGCTTCAGAAACGCGAAGGAAATACACAGCACTGGGTTAAGGCACAAGCGTGGTAAAGAGCAGTGGCATAAAACTTATGAAATTTCATAGGAAAAAAAGGAGACAGGGAGGAATTAGACCCTGGAATTCAGTGTTAAGTTAACCCAACTGTTGCATATATCAGCAATCAGGACCAAGCTGGCTTCAAAAGGCTTAAATCTGTCTCGGCACCTTGCCGCCCCAGGGTAGCAGTCAATGTGTGTCCCTAGACTACAAAGTATTCGACACCCTAAACCCTCTGTAGCTTTATTAGTTCTTTGGCCCATATTGCCATCATCCTAAACTAGGCCTAGCATAATTTAAGTTACAGAGGACACACATAAGGGAATATCCTTGCACACAGGGCTGTAGTCTTTTTGAAAATCATAAAAGCTTAAAGTAGTTAGCAATTTCCCAACCGCTGACATCAATAACTTATATGAGGAAAGTGGGCTGGAAAGGAACTGAATCTTCGGGTGAAGTACGAGAAGAAAAGGAGGGCAGGCAATGCTGCTGTCTTTTCAGAGCAAGGACAGCAGAATAGTCTGTGATCTTTTCATAGCCCTTTGGACAGGTTCTTAGGTACGGCCATGGCTCGCTCTGGAGCAAGGGTGCCGAACAGGTTTGAGGTCTTCCTCCTTTTAGCACGAGGCAGCCCGAACAAGCGGCACCTCCAGCCAGGTCATGGATGTGTCCCTCCTTCACTGACTAGCTGACCCGGGACTTTAAAACCCATGACACCACCGCTGACATTCATGTGTGCAATTCATTCAGCAAATTCTGCAGGTGAAGTTTTTGCTCAAAACCAATGGAGTCTGTTTCAACTGTCTTAAAATGTGGCTTGTTTCTCCATCGCAACAGTCAGCTTTAACTTGATTTTTCCACTGGTTTTATATAGCCGTTTGCCTCTACACCAGAGAACAGACAATGCCAGCTAAACACAAATTTATACCAGTATGACTTTAATGACTTCAGTGGAGTTGAATTAAGTGATGTGTTTAGCTTCACTTGGTGGTATTCCCTTCATTCTGTTTTTGATAAATTAACCAGTTGTGATCATGGGTTTTTAATAAACTGACAAGGTCTAATTTCTTCTTACAACTGTGGGCTCCCTACTTGATAAGCATAAAACAAGACTTACTAATGCCACTATTTTTAGTCGTCATTTGACCTATGTTGTTCTTGATTATATTCCAGTGGAGGCTTTATTTTTTTATTTATCTATTATTTTATTTTTTGCCTAACTACCAATAGAAATGAAGCAATGTATGATGACAGAGGAAAATTACCATATGAACAACGTTTAAAAGTATGTAGTCGTACAGTTCTGTAAACTGGGAGGAAAGGAAGAGCCAGAGGGATATAATCCTTTGTTCAGGCTAGGCTGCTTCTGTCATCCGAGAGGACAAAATCAAGACAGTAGGGCATTGCCAGGCCACGCTTCCACTGTCATCTGAAAAGTGCCCAAGGGGAGTTGCGCTTTGCTAGCTGAAGCTATTTTCCTTCCCATCTGCTCAAGCTGATTTAGAGAAGTGCATTACGCAACCTAACTGCTCTGCTGTAGTCCGTCTGCGTTAAGGTTCAAATGGATGTGGCAGCGCACACAGCACTTCTAGGAGAAATTTTGAGGAAAAGGAGTGATTAGACCAAACCAGGCTTTTCGGTCTGCAATGGTAAAGGAAGGGGAGCAGGGGGAAGAGAAGAAAATAAAATAAAGAAAATACCTGAGGAAAGCCGAAGATTACAACAGAGAAAGGCTGAAGTACACTCAATTGTATCAGCAAGAAGGAATAACAGCATGAAAACCAATCAGGACAAGACACATTAATTGCACATATTGGGGGTTTGGCAGAGAAACAGTGATGTTATCGTACACCAACCATCCAGGGCATGGTCACCTGCAGTCCTTCAGATCGCCCATATCACTGCCAGTATGGGAAGCAGCATTTGCAAATGTTTCACACATTAACTGCTTGCCCTCAGCTAAAAAAGAAAAAAAAAAAAGAAAAAAAAAGAAAAAAAAAAGAAAAAAAGGTTCCCATTTTAGTGGCTATTTGTGAAACGTGATAAAACATTCCTATTAATATTCAGTTTAATGAAATCCTTCTTCAAATGCCCTACATTTTCTCTTATAAAACTATCTGACAGTGTCCTTTGCACAGGCTAGTGTCACGAATGATACCTGCTTTCTTCATCCGTGTTTATGTGACTATTATGCAACTCCCGGCTCTATTTGGTAAATCAGTGTTGCTCTAAGGACCTAGCTCCTCTAGGGAAGAGGGTGACAGCAAGTTTGTTCATCAGCACTTCTCTGAAACATTCAACATTCAGACACCACAGGCTTCCAGTCACTTTTCAAGAGCAGGGAGAAGTGGTTGGTCACAATGATTTGTGTGACCAACCATTTCCTGCTCAATCTACCTTTGTTTCTTCCAGAGGTGAACAAGAAACCCCCAAAGCCCCTCACTGCACTGCTTCAGCGGGGCTGCGTGAAACTATGTCAGCCTGTTATGTCACAGGTTTGCCCTAGTCCCACAAAACCCGTTTTCCCCAAGAACAGTCTGAGTTGTAGTTCAGGAAGGTGTGGACTTGCAGGATGAGATGCCAAAGAGGCCGTACCACCCTTGACCATACAGCTGCATCTGCTGCTGGCTTCAAAAATCCCTCTGCATTGATTTGGCTCTACACTGTGCTGTGCTTACGTATTATGAACAGCTGTAAGAGTCATCACTGCTGCCATGCATCGATGCGTTTGACAACCAGGCTGCCGCCTCCACTAAAACCTGACATAAGCTCATCTTTGAGGTTGAGTATCACTTACTCAATGAGCAGGACATGCGCAGGTCTTTGGTGTGGAGCTTATTTCAGTCCTAGGACCTAACCCCATTCCCTCCACAGCTGAAGTCAGTGGACAGACTGTCACTGACTTCCAGCAGATTTGGATCAGGCTACGCAGGGCTTGTCTTAAGAATGCCAGAGGTCTCCTGAACATATTAGGAAGCATCTTCCTACAAAAATCTTGGAAACTATCTACCTTAAATTGCACGCTTCTTGCAGTTTTAACTTTGTTTAAGCTTTGTTGATCTTTCATTAAATGAATGAGAATTAATTAATTTTCAGAATCAAGTCTAGAACACAGACAGCAAAGTATTTCACCTCTGAAATGATAGAAAAAAAATCACGGTATTTATAAGTTATTACTTGTTTATCTTCTGACCTGTGACAGTTCACCAAAGTGATATAAAATTATCTTCTTACCTCTCTCTCTATCTGCCTCAAAGCAATATCAGAGCAAAGAATGACTTGGCAAGAATAAAGTTGGTAAATATAAATGGCTCTATCAAAAGAGCAACTGCCAGTTGCAAGTAACCTGTTTTCAGAGCACTGACAGAATTATGTTGATTCTATTCTCAAAACTTTCATAATCTTCGAAACATAAAGGAGCCGGTTCTTGTTATTTTTTGCTTACAGTTGAAAATTGACAAGAATTGTGAGGTATCTTAAAGTTATTTCAGGTCACTGATATTCCAAAAAGTTCTGAAAAACCATAATTAATTAAAAAGCCATTGTACTCCAAAAAGTGACCATGTAAAAATGGTAAGTGGAACTCCAGGCATGTATACCTTGCACTCCAAATCTTCCTTCTCACACTGTAGGGGTTTGTGGCCTTGCATAACTACTCTGGTTTTACTCTGCCACAGTTTTTGAAAAAGCAGGTGATAGAAGAAGGTTCCTTTTGCCTGTCATACCTGTAAACTCAAGAGCTGCAGAAGATCCCCACCACTTTTGTCTCAGCACTCTTTAGGGATGCAAGTGGAAATCAGGTTATTGATGGGCCCTAAAAATGACTGTTAGGATGTATTTTTTACTACTATCTACATTTATACATCAGTACAAAGTTGCTAGTTACTGATGCACTAAGCATACAGAAATGAAGAAACAGGAGTCTATGGAACAATGAGCTTGTACAACGTCACATTATCAAAAGTTCATTTTCATGGTAAGTGTTGGATTTGTTAGCAATCGTATTTCTGATGGCTCCTGTCCAGGCAGTCTCTGTAGGCTTCCATCTTGGCCAACTCAGCAAAGAAAGACAAAGAATCCTTTAGTTTGCATTCTTGCCCACACAGAATGGCTCTTATTTTTCCAGACTTGCCAAAAATACTTCAGAAATCCCCGTTCTTCCCCTCTAACTTGTTTGTATACCTGTTTGTTCCTGTCAGTGACTGATCAGGGCTGCAGTGATCGGCTTGATCTGATCTCATTTCCAGCACAGATGTTTGGGTTTTGCAGCTTCCCTTCTTTGCGGATATTTGTTATCGCATTTCCCCCTGGAGGGGTTTTAGTCTTTTGTTTTGTTTTGCTTTAGTTTTTTGTTTCCTTTTGCAACCTTAACAGATACTGCAGATTGCTTTTGGGTTTAGGCTCTCTGTGCGATGCTCCAGAAGGCACCACGTTGAAAAACGGCAAAGAAATGCCCGGATTATCGTATGGTTTGATCCTGCCACCTGTGTGAGTGTCTCCGATGACAGGACAGGTGCCTAAGGTGTGCGCAGGAATCGCTCTCCCGCACAATTCCCACCCGGCAGCGACGGCTGTTGGCGTTACAGCTCTTCCCCAATTGCTCTGCCGAGGAAGAACAACGCAGAAAAGCTGGAGGCACCTCGGGGAGGGAAGATGAACCGAGCCTTTGGATCCCCCAGTGCTCTGGGTGTGTTTCCCTCGGTCTAGGCTTCTGTCTGGGAAAACGATGCCTGGCTGCAATAAAATGAGAAGGGTGATTGTGTTGTGAAGCACACGAGAGCTCTGCACGTGATGGGAGGGAGCATCCTCTCTCCCTCTCGGCAGGCATTTGGGTAGGAGGCAGAGAAGGAACCACGTGGGCTTAAGAGGGGCATTTCTAATAGAAAAGGAGGGAAAGATGGTGATGGTTAAATTGGTTTTGTGCTATTTGAAATGTGAACTGCTTTGATAGTATTTCTCTGACAGGTTCATGTCAGGTAAAAATCTGGTATCGTAAGTGCTTGTGCCAAGAAGTTATTTTCAAGTGTTACATTTGCTGCATGGAATATGTTTTACTTTTAAATCTTAACAGTATTTTAAAGTTATTCTTTTGCCTATACCATTGTAAGAGTTGATTGCCCATGCTAAATAAGGCTCAGTCTTGTTGCTGTTTGGGTGCCACGTACTACAATGCTGCAAGAAGCCACGATCACAGTTCAGCTAGCAGGACATCTGCCTCTGAGTCAGTAATTACCGAATGCCCCTGCATTGAATGTAGGGGTCACTGGGCTGCTGAATGTGCTGTTCTTGTATGAAATATGAAACAAAAATTCTAATCACTTGTTGGCCATTAAATAACTGATGACAGCTTTCATCAGAGACTCACAATAGCTTTGCTCCTCTAACTGAGCCAGGTAATTACATTCTCTCTACCTAAATGAACTTTCAATTACAGAGAGTACTTTTCTCCTCTAAACTGTTTAGAAATAATGTTATGCGCTGCTAAATTATTGCCCTTGTCCCACCTCAGAGGCAGCTCAATTTTAGCAGAAGACAAAGAGATCCAGGTGCCTGCAAGGATGCCCGATGGTTGCTCCACACAAGCTTTGGCCCAGCTTCAATTCGGCTTCCGGATGCTGTGTGCTCTCTGGCATCGCCGCAGCCTCATCCGCCCCGTGCACCCCCAGCTGCTGGAAGGAAGAGCCCTGCTGAAATCTGCTCATCACCTTCCCCTTCTGAGAGCTCCCGCAGGAGCGCAGCCTGTTTGCACCGCCACCAGGCAGTGTTCCGGCACAGGCGGAGGGCAGTACGGGATGACGGCGTTTGGCCCAGCTGAACTGAAGGGTGTGAATTTTATTTTATTTTATTTATTTTATTTTATTTTGATTTGTTTTATCTTTATGGCTTCAGTTTTGCATTTGATTATCCAGCAATTCAATTCAGGCACAAATCTGTCTACTTGCCTTGTGGGAGAGGAAGGTCATTTTTCAAGAACACAGGTACATCTGAATATAAAATGATGCCCCCCTCCCCAGCAGGCATTATAGCCATTCATAGCTGAAGAGAAGTGTTTACCTCCCAAGCACTGTAATCTACATCTATCCTGTGGAAATATGTTATCTAACAGATTTCTGTGTTCAGTCTGGAAAAAAATCTCATATATACATTTACGAAGGGAGAACACGGAAGAAGAAGTAAGAAATATGATCTCTTTATTTACATTAGCTGAACATAACAGTATATAGAAACTTCCGTGTTTGCTTACAACTGATCATTTTAAAGAGAAATAAATAATTCTTTTTAAAAAAAACGATCGACTGCTACTCCTTACTCAGATATCAAACTGCTGGAGAACCTACAATACTCCGCACTCTGCAAGCACAAATCCTTCTTACTTCTTCTGCACACCCGCAGCCATCCCCGTTCAGCAGTGCTTGCTTTCTGCCGTGCAGATTTTGCAGTTTTGCCTGCAGATTTAGAACTCCCGTCATTTTTACCTCAGACGACCTCAGCCCAGCTTAGACAGCATCCTCCAGATTTGACCCCGATGCAGATGTCACTAAAGGAAAGGGTCTGCTCAGTGTCACTAGGATAATAAGACAAATACCCTTAAAGCCTGTAGCTCTGATCCTCCGGCTATCTGCTTTCAGTAATCAGATTCTGGAAAGCTGTTACTGTAAGTCAAGTCGGTACCGTTAAGAGTAAGAAGCGCGGCGTTGTAAGGCTAACAAACTCAACTAACGCAGAGCAGCAGCAACAAATGCCCCCTCAAGCCGTCTGTTTGAAGAGCCAAATGCTTATCAGAACTGTATTGAACTCAGAGGAAAGGGGGGGGAAAAATATCAAAAGGCCCTTTGAAGTCCTTTTCTTTTGTATTTTTGACACTGTAAAAGGAGACGAAGGGAAGATGTTCAGAGCCATTAAGAGCTGTGGGCATGAGGGTAGTTTATTACATAATTATCTCACAAAACTCTGCTGGGTTCTTTCATGCCGATGAATTTTCACATAATACTGAAATGATTAACTCCTACAACCTACCAGTTTCATTTCATTTTGGTGGATTTGCTTTTACCAGCTGATCTGAAATACTAAAAGAGCTTGCTTTGTTAATTACAACAGAAATCCTGAGGACAAGGACATCGCAGGAATGTGAACTTGGTGTGGTCTAAACGCAACTCTTTTTTCTGCTAGAGTTCACATAATGGAGATGAATCTATGAGACTGGAGAGGTAGGAAATAAAGACCGATACCACTACATCTAATTTAATAAAGTGAGAGGACAGGGCGAGGAGATTTTAAAACCAATGTTGCAAAGCACTGAGTGATGTAGTGTGGAAAAGATTTATGGTCTGATCTAAGGCTAAACAGAGATGTGAACAAGCCAGATTTTGGCATCATCGGGAAAATAAATGGTTCGTTACCTTAAGTGTAAGTCCCATCAACTTTACTATCAGATCAAGTCCTTTTTTCTCCTGAGCATGATCCTTCCTCTAATCCTGAACCAGAATTTCTGATATGAAAGTATAGACTTTGATTCTTTTTCTCCCCTTCACAGCACAAACCAGCAGCACTAGGTAACTGATTGCAATGTAAAAAAACAAACAAACAAAACCAACACCAAAAACAAGTGTGAAAGAGGAATTAGAGCCCTTGTCATTGCAGAAATGTAAGTGCCTATTTGCCACATGCACACGCTCTTTGGATTTCCCTACTGCTTCTCACTGCTTTACGCTGGGCATAAATTAGTTCAAAAATCCGTTATCATCCTCATTGTGAAAAGGAGAGAGGAAGCAGAGCTCTGAGTAGCTGCCACTTGCAAACAAAAGGGGAAAAAAAAAAATAACCCTACGTGCAGATTATTGCTGGCTGGAAGATGCCTTCAGGGGCAAAACTGTTACTTACAGACACTTACAGACCTCTACATACCAGTCTCTACCTGTAACCTCTCTGATTCCCGCCGCCTTCTGAATCTGTTGTCCTTGCTCTGCCCAGCCCTCATCAGAGAGCGCACACGTGGCAGCTGAAGCCAGAGGGACAAAAAGCAGGCGGCCGAGATAGAAACTAAGGCATCGGGACTGTAGCTAAGGGACGTTGGCTGGGAACAGGGTCCACGCGAGGACAGGAACTGGTGCAAAACCAGCAGCAAGAGGAACAAGCTGGGAGAGCAAGTGGCACACACACGGGTTTATAACCCAAGAACACATTTCATCAAGAACTTCAAACTAAAGCTTGGATCCCCAAATATCCGTATTTCTGTGTTCCTAGCAGTTAGTTCTGAACCCTGCAGATGATGACTGAGATGTCCGTCTTGGGTATCTATGTGGTAGCAAACCCATAAAAAAGATAACAGCCCACGATTGTTCCTGTTTATTCAGGTAGCTTACATAGGAGAGAGCTCTGCTGAGGAGTGTCAAAAATAGGACTCGACCGTTTTTATTTACAACCACTTTTTGATGAAAAATGATGCCGAAGAATTGAATGATCATTGGCTTGAAAATCTAATTTCTGTTTGGATACGCCACTACGTGGAGTCGTGTATCAGGCACCAGTTATGTCCAGCATTGTCTAAATTCTCCTTAGCCAAAGGACTGGGTCTCACATCATTCCCAGAGCATCACAGAACGGCGTGATCCTCATCACAGAATGGCATGATTCCTCCACATCAGTGATGAAAACCATAGGCCTCGTGAGAAACAGAGTATGTACAGAGTATGTTTTGCACATCACTGCAAAATCTACAGTCTTACTTTACATCTCTTATGAAGGCAGCCTTGAGCAAAGGTGCTGCTCTGCGCAGGGTAGCTTGAAGCAGAGGCACACATCCTTCTGCCAGCTCTGTTGGGGGGAAAATTATCCCTAAGAATCACAAACTAATTCACTTTGAATTAGTAGACGTTTTTACCATGAATTTAACGCCCTGTGTCCTGGTTCCCAGTGTGGATAACAGTCACTTCTATCACACGGATGTCATAAGAAAGAATTCATAGAATCAGTCATAGAATCACAGAATGGTTTGGGTTGGAAGGGACCTCAAAGACCACCTAGTTCCAACCCCCTGCCATGGGCAGGGACACCCCCCACTATACCAGGTTGCCCAATTTATTAACATTTGTAGATAAGTCAGTTATTAGAGTGGAAAGCATCATAGAAAAGCCTGTAGGAAACAGTCTTAATTTATCAATTCAACATACGCTGTAATGCAGAGATATCACCACATTTGGAAAGAGGAATATTAGTAAATGATGTACAAATGCCACACAGGCATTGCGTATCCTCTTAATGAATGAGGAAAGGAAAAAAAATCACCCATGAATATACAAATATAAATTAAAATTATATATCATAAAGCATTTGTGTAATGAAATGGTATGGGATACCTTTCTTCTGGCACTTCCTAATTCTTTATGACATAGCCTACATATATTTTTAATGTGAGTTTTTTTAGGTAACATCCTTAACAAAGGACGGTTAAGACAAGTAACACATTTCTGTAGTTCAAATCTAGGAACAAAGACTGAGAGGTTTATACAGCTAATGAAAGCTTACACCGTAACCGAAAGACATAACTGCAAAAGACTCCAGCTTCACTTATCACCATGTTATAACTAGGTCAGACTAAATAAAGCAGTAGATTCAGATTTTAAAGGACAGTTATGAATTTAATATGAATGAGGGCTAGATAAGGTTGCCAACTGACAGAAGAGTCACCGAGAATCCAAAAAGTAATTTTTTTGATTTTCCAGCTGACAAAGTTGAGCAGTAAGCCAGCATAAAGATTTTTGCAATAGTAACGATATGGTAACAAGGTGCCTAAAGGACCCGAGCGTGAAGAAAATGCACTTAGAATCTAATGAGATCAGGCAAGCTGAGAAAATAATTAAGATAAGCTGGTCTAGATAAAATGAGAATATTCACAAGCTTTTCCAAAGAGCTGTCATCTGGAAAAAAGGGGTGAGAGTGGTAGAAGGAGAACAAATAAATGTATTTGCTAATAAGCAGGAAGATAATACAGTGCCCACATCCTTAGCAAATCAATATTTTTGCTGTCAGGCACTATTGGCCTGGAAGGACGAGGGGTTTTTTGATGCTTTTAATCTACAATAGAGATGAGGTTTAATGCCTTTAGTTTCGTGAAAGCTATCAGCAGTAATTTATTTTTCACAATCAATCTGGGCAGAAGTGGCATCATGACAAAAGGGAAAAAAATTATTCTTGACTCCTAGGTATAAAGCACTAAAAAGTAGATCAGGTCATCTGAAAAAAATTCAATCCCTACAGTAGCCTGCAAACACAACTAAAGATTGGCAAAAGCTTCCTCCACTGTAAGCGGGTTTAAAACAATTGTCACAAAGTCTGATGAAATTTAAACCATGAAAAAGCCATGCAAGTCTGGGAAAAATCCTGAAAATAACGTAGAGGCTTAACTCAAAATGCCATATCTGGTCATTTATTGAAGAGAAAACCCCACAAACAAAGCAGCGTTGCGGCAGTAGGACTACACCTTTAAAAAACCTGGCTTTGCAATGGCAGCGTGTTCCAATTCTGTACCCTGCTCTAGTTTGGATTTTTCAGTCTCCAGCTCTGCGTTGCCGTAGAAATATGGAAAAAGCCTCAGGATCTTTCTGTCAGACTTGGTGAGCAACAGAAGCCGTAAGAATTAATGTGGGGTATACACATAATACAAGAACATGTCTGCCATATTTAAAGTCAACAAGCTTTTTACTGTTCAACTTTTCTCAGTTTTCAAACATCTACTTGCCTTGACATCTGGTATGCCTCAAACATGTAGGGTCAGATTAATGATCCCAAATTGGCATAGTTTGTTCAAGAGACTCCAGAGATAGAAACACCTCAAGGAAAAAGGCGCGGGGGCGGGGGGGGAAGGTGGAGAAACAGCACTCGGAGTTGGCACGCTGAGGTTGTATTCCCGTGATACCGGAATTGTGGACATGGGCAGTTTCAGGGATTCCGGTGCTGCATCCCCTGCCCAAAGCCACCCTGTCCTGCAGCGTGGCACCCTTCCCACTACCCTCTCACAAAAGCATGTGGGTAATTCTGTCAGCCAGAATGATAAACCTGGAATAACACCAGAAAGTTATTTCTCTTTCGGATTGAAAGATTTAATTCACAGAGCGGATACACCGAAGTTTACCTCCAGGTGTTGCAACTGAACAAAGGCTTTTGATAAAAAGCTTGACTGTAAGGATGTGAAGGGAAACACCTTGGTGGCAAAGGGACGGCACCTTGGCCTTGTCAGGTGATTGAAGTAACACCATCGCCACAGAAGAACTGGCTACCCTCCGCTTGTAGCACGTAATCGGCTTTCCTGCTTGCTTTCACTGCATTTCATCCCCCCCCTGCCCGCCCCCAT
>VXBL01007148.1:1739862-1761714 GCA_013400195.1 Aramus guarauna
TGCGGGGGCCCGGTGGCGGCTCGGGGCTGCCGCCGCTGCCTAAGAGCCTGAGCGGGCTGCTGAACTCCTCCTCCTCCGGCGGCGGCGGCCAGGGCGGGCGCTGGCGGGACCTGGAGCGGCTCTACGCGCAGAAGTCCCGCATCCAGGACGAGCTGAGCGGCGGCGGCCGGGGCTCGCCGCGGCCGCCCAAACCTCCCAACCTGGACGCGGCGCTGGCCCTGNTGAAGCGCAATTAAACATCGGGCTTTTTTCAGGACTTTGTTTTGATTCCGTAGCGTGGCGTTATTAGTGAAATTCCTCTGGGCGACCTGGCGCACCTTTCGATTAAATACTGATTTGGGTGTTGGTGCTCTGCTGGTGCCAGCTGCAGCTGTAATGACTAATAACAACGTAAGCGTTGTGCCCTTAGTGTTCTGAGACATATAAAATACGACATTGCTGAAAATCTGCCTGGTTTAAGGCTGGTTTTCTCACGGTAACAAGGTGTTTGAGCACAAGTAACTCTGTTGAAAGACCTTTCTGTGGATTTAGAAAGAAAATATCGTGTGCTGAAATCTTAGTCTGCCACCAATGTTTCAACAAGTAGCTCAAATACAGTTTGAGATATTCGTAAAACTGTGTGTTAGAGTTGCCAGTTAGCCGCTCGCGCTTCCTGAGCTTCGGTGCAATCAACCCAAGGGGCTTTTTCTGCAATGATCTAAGGGGAGACAAGGATATGATCGTAGTTGTCTTAATCTTTTTCCAAAGAAGCGAAGATAACTTGTTATAAAAGTCTAATCTGTTGAGATGCTTGTTAGTCATTTGACAACCAGACTTCCCCTTTGATGCTGTTATCCTTAATGATAATTTGATAAAACTCTTCTGAAGAAAAAAGTACTTCACCTCTGAACACATCAAAGAGCATCGAACAACAATCTCCTGCTTCCAGGTGTACTTTTTTGTGGCCCTTACAAATTAGAGAGACTCTTGTGTACTAATACGCTGCCTTTCATCAAGTAGATAATAGCACTTTATATTTAATGCTCTTTCTTGCAGCAAAGGTAGCATTTCTATTCTATTAAAGCAAGTAACGAGCTTGCTTTAGCTTTTCAGTAGTGAATGGGGAAGAAGTGCATAGCAGCATCTGTTCCTGCATGATCAAGCAAGGTACTATGTGTATAAGCTTTTAAAGATGAGAAAGTGATGGATTTAGATGCTTCAGAGGGGGAGGGATGAAAGGAGAAGTCACTTCAGAACTGTTGTCTTGAGGAAAAGTGTCAATTGCATGGGACCGTGCATTATAGGTTGTCTTGTAGGTGCTATGATAAAGCTATAGAGTCACGTGCAGACTGGCTGGGATTAAAAACTTTATGCTTGTGCTAGCAGGCTTGGACACTTCTTCAGGCTTTTGCTACCTCAGGGATCACACTTGAAAGTTGTGAAGAGCTAGAGGCTGCAGTTTTCTAAATAGACTTACTGTTCTTGTTTGGTTGTTTGATACTAGTGACAGCTACAGAAAAAGAAGATGCTAAGCATAACTCTTTGGTGTTAAGGCCTCCTAAGTTAAGTCTGCTGAGCAATTTCTATCTTGGAGATTGTGCTTGGTGTAGAACTGATCTTCACAGAAAGCACTAAAGTGTTTTACGGAGCTAAAATGGGAGAGCTACTGGTGAAAAAGTTTCCGCTTTTCTCAGGAGACAAAGAACTGGTTGTTTGTCTCCAGGTTGAGCTTTGTGGCTCAACTCACTCCTAATCACTCTTTGAACAGTTCTTCACCGCAGTCTTGTCCTTCAGACATCTAGCTCTGATGCAAGTCTGCCTGGTGGGTCTCATGTTTGCGTGTCATAGCATTAAGTCCGGCTTCACAGCATCCTTTATCACTTGAGGCGAGCAGTTTGTTTTGGGGCAAGCCAAACTTCATCCACTGCCACCTCCAAAGGTTGATGTTCAGACCTTATTCTTGGGCAGGTAAACAGTCATTAGCTTAACAAGTCTGAAGAAGTGACTTCAGCTGGGCTAGATGGAGGGGTCTGGATATGGTCCAAATACCTCCCCTTTATTTTCCCTCCTGCAGTCTTGTTGGGTTGGTTGGGTTTTGTTTTACGATTTTTTGCAGAAGGAGATTTGCACAAATGCTGTTTCCTCTGACAGAATAGAAAGCAAGGAAGAGTAGCATAGGCTTCCTGTGGAGTGCATGCTTAAATGAGGGGAGAGGAAGGTGTCGTGTTCATTACAGGGGAAAATAGCCATGGGTAAGAAAAGCAGCATAGAGCTGAGGTCGTGGAAAGGCTTGTCCATAACCTCCTGGCAGCTAGCACAGCGTTATGCATTTTGTTCTGTGTCTTGTCCTAAAGTCTGTGCGTTAGTTCTGACGGGACATCGCATCTTGGCTTTGTGACCTCGCCAAGTAATTTGCGTTGATCCTGAAAGGTGCTGTATCCTATTTTTCTGAGTGGGAATGGCATTGCGGTGTGTGATACTTTTTTTTTTTTTTTTTTCTTTCTCCTTACATCTTTAGAGAAAGCATCTGGTAGGATAGTTCAGCAATGCCAAAGGAAGATCTTCATACTAGCCTCTTATGGTTTTTTTGTGTGTGCTGAGTGTATCTGTCCTTAGAAATTAGGCACGTAAGGAGAGATTTTTGAGGTAAGAGTTCTCATTCTAGGTAAAATGTAGTCTGGTGTTCAGGCTGCAGTAAAGGCTACTAACATTATTTTTATTCTTTTTTTTCCTCTGAACATGAGTTTCAGCAAAAACTTTCATTTCATGAAACTGAGGCTCACTAGGAACAGCCTGTCAGCTTAACGCTTAGTTGAAAATTTAGGCAGAAATGACCGCTTCTTGAAAATGTTAAGTTGGGTAGTGGTTTTAATTTACTGCAAGACAAAACCTAGATTTAATTTGATCTGACTTGGATAGGTGACAATATCAAATGAACTCTCCATTTTGTTGCCAGAGAGGGAAACTGCTTTGAGTTAAATGACTAGTTTTATTTTGCTTTGTGGTGCTACGTACTGGTTTTGTACCTGACCTAAAGATGCAGGCTACGAGGTAATGTTGCTCCACATCTTTAGCTCTGGAACTAATATTTTAGAAGTCTGGGGACCAAAATATTAGGCACTTAGTTATAAATCAAGCCTGTGCTTGAGTGGCACGTGAAGTTGTACGTCCTTATCTCTCTTCTGCTTTGGTTTTGCTGCCTTCAAGTAGCAGGCTGTATTGTGCTAGGCATGCTTAGCCTTGTATATGTCGATACAGAAAAGAAAATTACGGTAGAAAATACTTAGCCAGGAAGTGGAAAACCAGCCAGAGCTCCATTTGCAATTTTTAATCCAGGCCATTTTAAACAAAACCAGAGAGCCTATGATACTAGTGGAGACGGGTGTGAAAGACACACAGTGTTACTGGACAAGTATGTCTCTTGCATAATGAGGAATATAGAGTTTATGCATTTATCTGTAATGCTTCAGGTACCAGTGAACTGCTTATTGGAAGTTAAGCAGGGTGTTGTAACACAAAATCTTGAAGAACGCTTTGCTTGTGTTCTGCTGTATCCCATTACATTGTCCCTTGTTCTTTTTTCCAGTTTATCCCATAGGGAGTCTGTCACCCTAGAAAATAAGTTATACTTCCATATTTCCTAACTGTTCAAGGTAGAAAGAAGCTTGATCCTCTTGTTTAGCAGCGAAAGATATATAGCATTATACTGCCAGTAAAATCACAATTGTAACGCTGTTTATTTGTTTGAATTCTCCCCCCCTCAGGTTGGCCTTCGGCAGCTAGATATGTCATTACTGTGTCAGCTGTACTCCCTGTATGAATCGATTCAAGAATATAAAGGTGCCTGCCAAGCTGACTCTAACGCAGACTGCACGTACGCTTTGGAAAATGGGTTTTTTGATGAAGAGGAGGAATACTTCTAGAAGCAGGAAGATTCACCTCCAGGCTGACTGAGGTTCTTTTGTCCTTCTCTCCCTGTAACACACCTCAGCAAGAATGACTGGAATCTCACGGATCCCTCTTCCTGAGGAGGAACACCCAGCTACCCCGAGTTGTGTTAAATTCACTTACTTTAACAGGCTGTCAGTACAAGTTACTCATGCAAATACCACTTGAGGAAAGTGCTGTACTCTAACTTTTGAAGAGTCCTCAGACATGCTTGACAAGAGTTTTCAGTTTAATTTGTAAGGTGGGTGTTTTCGACTTACAAACGTTGGTAGCTTATAACTGGAATTTTAATGATAGAAGATAGCAGTGACTTCCTGAGTTGTAATAACTTCGTAAGGGGGGAGGGAAGCCTCTGCTGTGGTGTAAATAGCTATAGGTGATTTTTTTTTTTTTTGTTCAACGGTATGGATAAATGCATTTTGAACAGGCATCTGGATGCGCGCACATCCTCAGCTCTACTAAGCTAGTTCTGCTCTTATCAGCTGCATCCAGTTTTATACTGGATGGATTGTTTACACAGTTTAATTTTTTTTTCTCCTTAAGCTAATCTTGATTTTTCCTTATTCCTAGCTTACAAGCTGTACACGTGATAGTGAGTGTTATCAGCAGGTGTTTTCTGTTGATCTAATTCACTTTCTTGGTACTGCCACTTGGCATTAACTTTTATACTATTGTCTGGATTTCTCGCATCAACATAGCTCTTTGACCTGCTAAAGTCTGTTCTGAAATGGTTTGCTTAGCTTTTACTGCACTGCATGGTAAAAGCACAGATTCAAACATAGTCTGTCTGCCACTATGTGGCTTGGAATAACACGAACTCTTGTGCAAGTGTTCTGGATCATATGAAGAATAAGGAAACCTCTCATATGACACAATGGGACAAATTGCAATATTTTATACTGGGTGAACTTTGTTTCTCTAAGGTAGACTACAGCTCTTTTTAAAAATGCAAAATAAGTATTTTGAGCACATACTTTGCATATGTTAAAACTTTTTATACTAACTTGTTCTTTGAAGTATAACTTATTTTTGTTTTCAGAACTTACTAAAGCACTCGGTTAAGTTTTTATTATTTCATAGTGTGTACATGTAATGCTTACTCAGCTTGGAAAAGAGAGTTGCCAACTATCTGAGTCTTTACCCTTCTCTATTTTAAGTAAAATCAGCTCCCAACGCGATTTTCATTTCTTAACTTTAATTCTGAAGATTGCTGTAAAAACACAGTGCCTGAATCTTGACACGAGCTAATAATTAAGGGCTTAAATCTCAAAGGGTTTTTGCATGGTTCATGTCTGGCATGCATACGGTTTACAGAAAGAATTGGAGATCACATTCTGGGGTAGCTCCGCTCTTAGTTTTTAGCAAAGGCTAGGATGTTGCAGTGATAAAAGCCAAGAGACTTGCGGGTTGGAGTTTTTGCGCATTCCCCCTAAAACCGGCTTATTTTAGTGGAATTTAAAGGCCACAAGAGCAAAGACTGTACTGTAATTGTGTATGTGTGCAAGTTCTTAATCTAGTTTGTGGCAAAGGTTGGATTTTATTTTTTTTTTAAATATTAATTCTGGTCTAATTACTTCACTCACCCAAAACTAAAATGAATGATAAGGCAAACACAGATAATCCAAATGGCTACATCTGTATTTAAGAAGTTGTGTGCGTATGTGTGTATATATGTATATCTACACACAGATGTACATACGACTTCATGCTTTGACTTAAGAATGTATCAGCTTTGAATATAATTTGCTGTGCTTTTGGTATTTAGATGTGGCTTTTTCTAGTCTGTTGAAGTACTGCTATTTTCTTGCTCTTTCCCCCAAAATAAAAAGCATGATGTTTAGCATAACTTTTTAATGTTGTGTGTATTTTAATTTACTATTTCAATGAATCCAAACCCTCCCTCCTTCCCAATCTCCCCCTAAAAAGCCTAGAACTAGTCATCACCCCTGGATTGAAGCAAGCAATTTTTAAATTACAATGGAAAAGGTTCTACCTGCCAGTATTTGGAATGGGAATTTCCTACTTCTATGTCTTAATTGGATTTTACTTAGTTTTGAATTCCACGGAGAAAATCCTGTCTCTACTAAAGATTTTGTTCTACAAATCCTTACACAGTGACATTCATTAATAATCCCACTGGTGAGAATGGACTTCAGCACAATTCACAGTACTTTCTCTTATATAAATGAAACTTAAAAAGCAAAATGATTTATGTTTCTAATTTTAAGGCAGCATGCTTGTGAGTTGGGGAATGTGGAATGTTTGGCTGGTATTTGCTGTACCAAGACAAGCATAAAAGTCTCAAGGCATCACTTCACAACATCATCTGCCCTGGAAAAAAGGATGGATTATTAGGACTTGCTAAGTTTTCAGCACCTTGTCCCTTTTCATAACACCTTGCATGGGAGAGAAGTTACAGTCTGTATTCCTAAGCAAATTCAAACACTGTGAAGGCTGGCTAGCTAGACAAAGGTTTTAAAAACCAGTACATTTGTTATTAAGTCAATAAGCAGTTGTTCTGGAGGTAGATTTCTGTGCCTGGTGTTTCAATTGTGAGCCATGTCTCCTCACGGCATGAAGTAGGGAAATTGCTTTGAAAGAGAGGTACTTGGTGGGAAAGTATAGCTTAAATACCAAGTAATTGTTACATGCAGCTTCAAGTCACAGTTTGGTTGTGCGCGTGACAGTACAACCTGTGTTACTACAAAAGCTTGATAACCTTGGCCAAATCACATACCAACAACAATCCCTTTCCCATTTTTACTCCGTAACCCCAATTTGAGTTACACATAACCTTTTAAGGATACCTTTTAACGGTGTAAGGAAAGAAACTCTTGAAAACTGCCCTACCCAGTGAATACTACACAACTTTCAGTCCCACACAGCACAGCCAGCTTAGCCAGTACGGAGTGGGCACAGGAAAAGACAGGTTTACAAGGAAACAAGGACAGACAGGTTCCTGCTGCTCAGAGGTGGAAAACTGTGAGTACAGCGGTTCAGAAGGCAATCTGCCATGAGTGAGTCTTGACTGGCCTTCCTCCAAAGGGCCTACAAATGTGGTAGAGCGGTTAGAAATAAAGAATTATTAGGTCTGTGCTAGCTATAGTTGAAGTTTGGTGTTGGGTTTGGTTTTTTTTTTTAACAACACAGCACCCTCATTTTATTGTTATGACAACTGCAGAGTCATAATCGTAATTACATTATAGTCTAGTCTCTTGGAAATGTTCTTAGTCTACAAAAAAGAGTGGAAGAAGTGCTCCACTGTGGAGGTCGTGGGTGTCAAAAAATGGGTGGCCGATGCCCTGGCAGCTGTAATAAAGGAGCGTTTAGGTTCAGCTTCGGCTCCTGGTGAATTCACTGTTGGCCCCATTGATTTTTAGTGGGGATGGACTTCAAAGCAGGGATCTTTTTCCTGAAACCAGAACTGCTGCTTGGTCTCTTTTATTTTCAAGACGGGAAGAACTGTGTGGTATCTGTACAAAGATACAAGAGGTATTCAAATACACATTACAAATGTTTTCAAAGGTACTTACTCTGTAATGCAGTGAAATGTAGTAGGCGATCATTTGAATAACTCATAAAAAAGATGAGTGTTGCTTCAAAGAAAGTTTTCCAATAAAGGTGGGGTAAAATTACACTCTGTTTAGGGGTAGCGTGGACCTGGAGGCTCACCAAAGTTGAGTTTTTAATACAAAATTTAGTGCAGTCACGTGACATTGGAAAACTAGGTGAAGGATTAAGCCAAAATTATTATTGTAATATTTGTAATTAATTTAGTTCCTAATCGTAGGTAACCACATCATTTTGCATGGCCTTCTAAAATAAATTGCTTTTTAAAAAATTTACATTTTCTTGTAAATAATGCAAAATTGTAAATGCACTGAAGAGTAGTAAAACCCCCAGAATCTTTACAAAAATTGATCCACTTAATGCCTATTTACAAACCTAAGGTTTTGCCTCCTATTTAGTCAAGTTCCTAAGGCAACAAAGCCTAGGCAAGGACTCTGTCCATGATTTTCTGTCAGTCTCTTTGCTATAAACCACATCCGATAGAAGTTGGAATATTGCTCTGTTTTTACAAACCTTGTAAAAATGGGCAGCTGGAGGAGAGAAACTGCTGCTTCCACAGACAGCATCACAGGTAAAACTCACCTTTGGATTTCTGTTTGGCCACCCAACAGCCAGAAAGCAAAAGCCGGGTGGTCACCTGGCAGCTCCGCAGCAGCCGGGGCAGGTGCCGCATCTTCCACGGTGCTGGGTGCCAGCAGGTGGTGCGGGAAGGAGGCGAGAGCCTTCAGCACGTCTTACAGTGAGCGAGGATGAAAACTGGAGACACGGCAAGGGGCTCAGAGAAGACCCCGGGTGTTGCCCTCGGGACCGAATGGAATGCTGGAAGGGGTGAGTGTTGTGGCAAGGGAGGTCACAGTGTTTGGAGGCTGGAGCTTCGCGCAGTTTGGAAGGAGATGGTGAGGTCCTGGGATGCAAGTTGTTTAAGATCCTGTGTTTCATTAGTTCTGCTGATAGCTTAGGGGATTTTTGATGTCTTTTTTTCAACCTTTTTTAGAGTCTGGGTATACACTACTTGTTATATATTTTAACGTTACAGTCATTTGTTGCAGGTACACAGTTTTGCTTAACTGGATAAAACATTTTATTTGCCTTGCTGCCTCGCTAAAGCTATTCCTTTTGCATGAGGAATTCAGTTGCTCTGCGGGCAATGGGGAACTAATTCGCCCACTGTGGTGTTTAGCTGACCGCTGGGGAGGCATGTGAAACAGGATTAATCAGGTATGTGCCAAAGAGAACCCTACGCACAGGTCTTTTCTTCTCCACCATGCAGCTATGTGTCCTTCAGCCTCGTCCAAAGAACTTACTCCTGTTTTCATGACGCCTGCCTGTAGAGGATACAGATTACCACAGCAGTTTGAGGTTCTTATTCCTTTTCATATACTATATGCATTTTCTCAGAAAAAACTCCTCAGACATACATTTTCCCATCCATTGTTATCTTTGGTTTATTTGAAGCTACTAAATTTAACTCTAGACAACGCTGCATGACCTAAGGAAATAACTCATCTGTTTTCTTAGCAAACTAGTTAAAAGCTCTCTTATTTGCAAAGTCGTCTCATTGATTTTAACATTTTCTGTGAGTTTGAAAGCTCCCTAAACTACATGCTAAAGCTTTCTAACTGGCTGTTCTAGCTTTGCCAACATCCGGGGTCTGCGGCGAGGACTTGCTCCTGCCGTGGCTCAGAGACCCTGGGGCATCTGTGCGGACGCCGTCTGCGCGCAGTGACAAACTCGCGAGCTGAGGCTCTCTGGAAGAGCGGCGGTGGCCCCACAGAACCCAGATGTGCTCCAGGGCAGGTGTGATGGATTAAATCCTCGGTGAAGCTCGATTTGTGCTGGACTGGCGCCTGCAGCTTGCGGGGCAATTACGCCTTGTAAGGAAGCAGTAGGATTAGCAAGGAGTTCTCCCTCCAGGTGACCAGCAGTGAATTTGGCCGTTTGTTTTAAAAAGACGTAGTAATTTTGGAGGGGATGAATATTCACTGCAGAAGTTACTTTTTTGGCTCCCTTTCATTCTTTCTATTCAGGAAAATTCATTAGATGAATATCGAAACAACCAGCCCTGAGTTATGAAGCCCACATCTGATTTCAGAGGAATGTGCTTTTAGCAGTAGAATTTACATTTTTCAGATAAGGTTGGTATGCAATTTAATGAGACAAACCCATTTGCTATTGAAATACACAGGCTTGCAACTATTTCAACTCTTCCCTGAACTTTTGCCACGGGTATTAAATGCATTCATGCTAAGACATTACTGAGATAATGTCTTTAAAAGAATGTAATCTTTGAGAATTCCCCAATTTAAAATGGGAGGAGAAATCCCATGCAAATAATGGATTATTAGAGTTTAAAAAAATGTGACTGTAGCAGACTGTTTAGAATTGCTAGTGCATGGCGAGTTCAATCCTCTGTCAAACCACTGCCTTAAATTCACGTTAGCAGAAGTAGTTCAATCCTCCTCGCAGTGCTAACTACTCTCTTTCAGAAATCCCAAGCATTTCTTCCATGGGTCAGAAACGTCCCTGTGATTATCTGGCTAGACACATGAGTAAGAGTTTGAGAGCTCATTTTGGCTCAGGATACCAGGCACTGTCACAAACAATAAAGTTGCCTGTCTGAGCCCTACTGGCTTGCTATTAAACTCTTCTGACTCGTCAAACAGCAGAACCCTTTAAGTCATTTACAAAAAGGCAACGTAACAAGGTCATTACTTCAGTTATAAAAGCACCTGAATAATACGGACAGTACATTTCCTTATTTTTCCTCTCAGCTCAACCCTTTACAGTATTCTTCGTTTAACTGAATCTGGAATTTAATAAAAAACTGTAGCACTAATTATTTGTATTGAAACAGCCTACAATTTTGTTAGGGTTGCTTAAGATACTGGAAAGTTCAAGCAGGGCATGCAGAGGCAAAATAACAAGGAGTGATGCAAAGTTTTGAATAGGTAAAGTACAAGCTTAAACAGGACCACATTTCTAACTTGTTCCATTAATATTAAATAACATCATAGGCTGTTCGTATCATGGAATAGAATTATTTTTTATATGCTACATTACACAAAAGGTAAACTACTGAAATATTAAAATAGTTGTTTGGTATAGGGGAAAAGGCATTTTATCAGAATCAGCTGAAAGAAAAAGAGTGAAAATTAATTTCTCATAGCACTAGAATATTGAAGTCCTGTTACCATTTGGTTTTTATCCCATATGAACACAGCATATCTGTATTCTAAGAATCTCAATATTCTTTTTTTTCTTCTGTTTAATATTGTACAAATCATAAAGAATCTTGGCTTGTATCTTTGAATTACCCTTGCTCTTTCTGACTGATAGTTCATCATGTTGCTCAAATTGGAGAAGCATTTCCTTAAGTAAGTTTAATCATACAATATAACCTGTAAAGATAAATGGAACATATTGCATCTATTCACTATATATTTTATGCTTCTCTTTGTGTGCATTTTTAGAAGAGAAAAGACGTTTATGAACAAAGCTCTAGTGTATTTTGGGGGCCGTCATTGCACAGTCGTCGTGCTTATGTTAAGGATTAAAATTTAATGATAAATGAGAGAGGTAGAAATTTGCGGTAATCTCTGCAAGGAAGAAGGAATTCTGTTTTATGTGTTTCTTTTATCCTGTCTTAGGTCCTTTTCTGTAGGATTTGCTCGAGGTCCGAGTTTTCATATGTAAATAGATTTGTCTTGTCTCCAGTGCTTTATGTGGTTACACAATAGGACTTTTTCCCCCTGCACTACTTATCACTAGCCAGTCATTCAAAAAGTCCTTTCTATTTCTCTTGCAAATGTAGGATTGTTCTACGCTTTCAATGTCACTTCTCATAGAGAATAAAACTCTTTTCTATGCCTTCAAATGCAGGTGTGTACGGACAGAACACGTCAATCAGTATTAGAGAAGCCAAGCATATCTCACCATTACTGCAGACATCAATTTGTAAGAGCGTCTGCTCAAGTGTGTGCCGACTGTGGAAATTTACACTACAATTTCTTTTGCAAATTAGAAGGAAGTTTGTACAGATGTGTTTATTCTCCAAGAACAGAGATCTCAATTCACTATGCCAATTCTTTCATTCCATTCTGAATTAAATGCTTTAGTTCGTAGGCAGAGATTGTATTTTCGTTTCAGCTTAACTGTGTGTCATCCACAGTGTAAGTCCTTACAAGAAGGCTGTAGTAGATTTGAAGAGGTACCAGCTGCCTTATTTATTTAAAAGCCCCAAGCACTTTGCGGTCCTACAGCCAAGGAATCTGACTGATGGATTTCCATGTTGCTGGCTTTGCAGGGGGTAGCAGAGAAGTGGAAGCGTGCTACCTGCAGTATAAAAGTGGAGGACACAAACTTACTAGTATATCAAGCCACCGTCTTCACCGTTGGTCCTTCAAGTGAAATCTTGCGTTTTCAGAAAATCATATTGCTTGAATAAATGGTTGTAGCTGAAAAACAAATGGGCGTCAAACTGCTGCTGCGCACAGTGAGAGGTGACAGGTCTCCTCATGCAGGAAAGGCGGCTGAGCTTTGGTCTCGCCCAGCCAGGATCTCTGCCTGCCACTGAGAACATCTGTCAGGAGTGCTCGTCCAGCCTAACGGCTGGAGGAAGGACCAGATGACCTCCGAGTTCATTTCTAGTCCCATCCGATTCTGTGAAAACACAACTGTTCCCATCGGGGGTGGCAGAAGCAGCTGCCAGCTCAGGACAAAGAGCTGAGCCCTCCGGAGCAGCTGCTGCGAGGAGTTTAGAGGAGCCAGCGCTTTTTGGTCTAATGGCATGAAATTCCAGACGGCACCTTCCAGCCTGCCATTAGAGTGAGGAAGTATCTGCACGCAAGGCCTTCCTGTTTTGCTGTCCTCTGTCAGGACGTGTTGTAGAGGGTTAAAAACACCTCTTTCAACTTTCTATCTAAGCGTTCCTGCACCTGAATTAGATTAGCATCATCACGATGGCATTTTTTTAAATGAAAGCAGATGAGTAACAATGAGGGAAGGGAGACATGATCTGTACATGTTTCTGATGATGTTTTATCAGGGATGTGACTTTTTTTTTTTTTTTTTAACTGATACAATCTGTCCTATGCATAATAGTCAAACTATTGTGAGGATAAGGTGCCTTTCTCCCAGGTGGCCTTTCCTTTCAGTGTAGGACCTTTACACGATTAGAAGCTGCATAATTTCATACATAGATAAGGCAGAAAATGCACACGCTGTAAGAATAGGATTGACCTTCCCCCTCTCTCCATCTACACAGACACATGATGTAGATAAATTGCACAATTCAATTGAGCAGGAAAGATTTTTGGGAAAAATCCACTTAAAATGAAAGAAGTGTAAAATAAAGTTTGAAAAGCTGCAAGTTTTAATACAAACTAAGTCTTGTCACATGGTTATGTAAAGAAATGTGTGCCTACCATTGTGTAGCAAAGTTAATTTGCTTTTCCAAGGGAAAGGTTTTGAATAATCTGTCCAACTTTGCTGAAAAAATTCTTCACTAATCACCACTGTCTTATTTTCATTTTGTTCTCTCCCAAGATGGAATGAGTAAGAGATGGATTGTGTTTTCCTTGCAGTGCAACCCACCTGCCATTTCCACATTCCTAAGTAGGAAAAATGTCCTCATAGGGAAACAGAGATTCCTGTTGTTGAAAAAAAAAAAAAAGATAAGCAGTATGCTCAAATTGATACATTCACTATTGCTCCCTATCCTGCAAAGTTCAAGCCAGTTCTCCTGGTGCTGGTATGTGACACTTCACTATACAGTGGATGTTCTCGATGGAGAATGTTTTCTTCCTAGTTATTTGGCACACACTTCTGTTGGCTTTTGATTTCTGGTGATCAAAAGAACGCTGTAGTCCTGAGACAGAGACGCTATCTCTGCTGTAGCCAAGACATGATACATGAGTGGCTTTGAAGGTTAGAACCAAAGCTTTATGCTGGAAGTGAAGTGAGAGACCAAAGAAGGGATCAAAGTTTAGGAGTGATGCATGTGTGACGGCATCAGATGGGCTATAGCATGCATGGCAGGGCATCACTATAAAGGTAACACCCACGGATGTTTACAGAGTGAATTAGCGGTTCTGAGAAGAGAATGCAAGGTGAGTAGAAGAGCTTCTGTGTTCTTGAGATTTTGTTTCCTTGTTTAAACTTGTGCAATGTTACTGGATTCATTTACTGAAAAGATACCAATGGTTTGTAGCATTAAAAAAAAACCAGTAATTTTTACATAAGACCTACCTATGCTTTCTACCTCAAAGCCTCCAACTGTCAAATAAGATACCTTAATTTTCCTTTCAGATAGCTGACAGAAAGATCAGTTAATGTGCCAGCTCCCTCCCTTCCACATTTTTCTAAATCTAATTTCAGATTTATTTTGGCACACAGCAGCTGCGGTAACTTAACATTCACAGTAAGAGATTCATGATTTGCTGTATATACCCCTAAAAGATTTCAGATATGTAGATTACAGAACTGTATGCCAGCAAGGGTCAGAATTAAAGCTCCCCTTAACATAACAAAGAAGACTTCTTTAAACATGTCACCTTCAATATTCACATTCTCTGCCTCCTGGCAAGTTTGTTTCAATATCTGACATTCATGGTGTTGACTGACTCCCAACAACCTGCAGCTGAGAGGACTTAATGCTTTTCATCTTTTTAAACAGACATGAACAAATTAATCCTCCCTAAAATCCTGTGATGGTGGAGGTACAATCATTTTATGGAGTCACGTATATGACTTGCTCAAGGTCACAGTGGCAGTCAGTGTTACAGCCAGGATTAGCATTCCGGTCCTCACTCCTCTACTCAGATAACAATGGCGGGCACTTCTGTGCAGCTTATGGACATCAGTTCTTCTACCTAAAAATGTACTCAGAATTACAGTTAGAGATTATAAAGAAATAATGAGGGTCATCTGGATTTATTTCTGCAGCAGCCAGGGCACGTACAAATTGTATGAGTTCACGCACTTATGCTACTATGTAACGGAATTCGAACCACATTTTTACCCAACAAACCTCAAACAATATCTATTATCCTAAATGAATAACCATTAAAACATCGTATCATTGGCAGTATTTCCTAGCTGCTTTGTGGACCTGCCATTTATTTATACAAGGCTCAAATCAGAGCTTTACAAATTTAGGACAGGAGATCATGCTTAGAAAAAAAGATTTTACAAAGCTCCTCATGTTCAGATCTTCTTTCTAGCCACTTCAGTAATATAGTAAGCACTACTGGAAAGACTAAGAAGGTCAGAACAACATTATAAGAGGCAGGAGAGAAAACAAACAGGAATCTCGTTATATACACTTTCCTGCCAATTCTAACTGCAGCAACCTGGGTTTCAAATTAATTCAGCAACAAAATCCCTATTGATTTTTAGCAGTGGAAGAATGCATTCACTATGTCTTTTGCCACATGGATTTTCTCTGAGCTCAGCTACTCAGAGGCTACTCAGAATAATCCCAGCTTGCAGGACTGTTTACGTCTTAAACAAAGAGATGCTGTGCTAAAATCATTTGCATTTTATAGCTTTCATGGTGCATATATTGAATTGACCTTGATACCAAGTCACCAAAACAAGCGTTTTCTGACCTGTTTTTCATCACTAACTTCACTCTAACATTTCTCCAAACTGAAAATGAATGTTAATTTTAAAAGCTTGAATTTGTGATTTTACAAAACAAAAATTAATCAAAGAATACGTACTTATAGTGCTTTTATGTTCCTTCCAGTTTTGGAAACAACAGTGCTTTGCTTTTTAACTCCAGATGGCACTGTGGGGCTTAACACTACCCAATTGGGGGAGAGCTGATGGATTGCAAAAGCATGCGAGCTCCTGAAAAACAAAGCCTTTCTTGTTTTATGAGAAATCAGCTGCAAATAGTTTTCCAGGGCAGATGTCCTATTTTACTTTCAGTTCCGTGTAGACTGGGCTAACAAATGGCAGTTTATATGCCTGAGATACAACTTGTTACGGAAGAAAGGACTCGCTTGTCTGTACTGGTACGAGGTCACAAGGGTAGCAGCCCTTGCCTCCACCAGCAAAACCTAATGCAACACACACTATTGCAGAATAAAGGGAGAAGCTTTACTGTCGCACAGCTCTTCCTATTCACAGCAATTAATTCTATCTCTGTACAATTGGTAATGCTGCTTATAAAAGTGTATTTTCAAGGATGGAGTGCAATCCACTGAAGTAATGAGGTTATTGGTAACTTTTCTAGGGAAACCCATATTGTTTGGAAGCCATCCTTTGCCATTTCATGTTATCACTTAGACTATTACAAAAATGTATACAATAAATAATATTTTTTTCATGTTCATCCTTTGAAAATTTAGGAGTAGGATGTTTGTATATTTGCTTAATCATACACTCATAGTCATCTATGCTGCATCTTTTTTCTCACATATCAATTTTTCTTGAAATTTGATCCCCTTAGTTTTTATAGTCTTCTCAACTCTTAATTTTGTGTAACTCTACCTGACACATTCTTTTAACCCTTCCTATCTTATACTCTAATTCTCCAGTTTTGCATAGAGTAATATCTAAACACTTCTTGGCTGACCTACGGACCCAGTTAAAAGTTCCCAGCTCCTACTGTGCAATCACTAAACAGTTGCTTAACCCAAGTCAGAATAACATCTGTTTCTTCTGAGTAACTGTTTCTTCTGTGCACTTCACCCAACAGAATTCTGGAATTTGCTCAATAGGCCTGCAAATGAACCCACGTAAACTCTTTGAGTTTTGCTTGGAATTAAAAGGGATATCGTGGCCTATGGGAAATTTGCGGACCATTTTTGACCCAAGTAAATCCTTTCCCATAAATAAATGAAGCAACTGAAGATATATAGAAAGGGCAGGTGATTTGTCATACATCTTCCAGCACAGATGACTATTCCATTACAGAGTTTATGAAAGAAGAAGAGCTCAAGAGATGACTGTTTTAAACAGGCAGGACCTTAAAATAGGCTAGGTTCTCTCTGAAGCACCATATGGAATCCTTTTCCAAAGGCATCAAAAATACATACACACCTGCCCACACACACACAGGGCATCCTCAAGTTCCCACCTAGATTTTTTGAAATGTTAGGGTATTTTTTACATAAGTTCTGGCAAAGGAGTAGCCATAAAAATCACACAAGGCAGAATGTCCTACATTACTAGACAGTAATGATGCCTCTGAAGACTGAAAACCTGTATACCACCTGCTTTCGTTCCACAGCTCTGCAGCTCTTAATTTTCTTCTCCATCCTCAAAGTTGCATAAGGACAGTAGTGGCTCCTGATAGCACTACAGAGTGCGTAACTGATATGTTATAGGCATATGTGGCACAATAGATAAGCATTTTTTCTTGGAATGTGTTCATGTCCATTCTAGGTCTTCTGAATAAAACTCAGAAACTGTCTTGAAATATATATATATATTTTAATTCAAAAAACTGTTCCCAAACAAAACTTATATACATTGTATTTACAATTTTGTTGCTGACTACATAATATTTACAGTACATGTAATAAAAAATCTTCCCCTTGCATTAGTCACAGTTAAATATGCTCCAATCAGCCTTTAGACTGAAACCAGTGCCAGAACAGACAAGGGAGTAATTTCTGAAAAAAAATTTAATCTTTTGTGTATAACCATGACACATAAGATTAATAATAATAATTTAAAAAAAAAATATCTAACTTAAGAGGAACAAACCAAAGCACTGTTGTTACGTCATTAGAAAACCAAAATTGGTGGTAGAAAGAATGCACATTTCCTGAAGAGGGAGGGACATACAGAGTGGTGAGAAACTTTATCAGTGGCAATGCTAAGGTTGTAGTAAGATGAACAGAGAGCTGAGTAAAAGCCAGATGACAGCTATAATAACAAACAGGGTTTGGCTCAGCAGGCACCAGCATTTTCCTAGTGCGTATTCTTCTGTCATCCTCTCTGCTACAGCACAACTTCATTCCCTCTTAAACTTAAGATAGAAGGTGAAGGAGGAAAATGAAAGCAGGCCACACCAGCATCCCTGAAGCTTTTCAAAAAACATCTACTGCTTTTTCCCTTTGTGCCTTCTCAACCTGCAGCCTCTGTTGCAACGCTGCATGCTGCTGTGGGAGGAAGATGAGCACTATTCAAAGCACCTTTGGCAACATACTGGTTTTAAAAAAGCTTTTTGGGGGTGGAGTATCTCCCCAAATCTAATTATGTAAAGCAAAGCATGTTCTAGGTACCGTGTTGGCAAAGCTGCTGCTCAGCCAGTGAGCACCTGCACACCTACACTCAATTGTCTGGCCACTGATTCACACCAGTAGGAAGGTGGATCCCTCTTACACCTTCACAACTATGTGCTTGCTGGGGCAGTTGCAGTGTTAAACTGTCTCATGTACTTAAACAAGGTTGCAGTTTTGGGGGGGTTTTTTGCCTTCTCCAGCCATACCATTGCATGTTCAGAAAGATGTCAAATGTAACACGAATGGCATGAGTGGTGTCTGCCTCTGACCTATTAAAACAGAATCAGCAACCATTTACTTTTCTGACCGAGTAACTTACCCTGGCACAGGCAGTTGCATCAGACAAACACGTCTGATGTTTTCTGTGGTCATAATCTAGACTCTAAACCGGTTTGGAATTAACCTGAAGATGTTGAAAAACATTATTTGATGCCATTTTGAAAAACACAGATAGGAGCCTGCATCTGAGGAAAATGAAGAATGGAAGTAGTACCTGTAGGTAGTACAGCCTTCCAGAACCGAAGCAGGAGAATTAAACATTGGATGAAACATCATGGAAACGGGTTTGCACAAAAGAAGTAGGTTTGTGTCCTAATTACTGTCTTGCAGAAACAGATTCTGCCAGGTCCTTTGTAGGCCATCTAGCCCTCTCTTTGCCTGCTGGGGAAAAAGGTGCAGAACTTCTATAAATGTTTATTCACTAATTTAGGCTTAAACATGTTTGGGTTTGGAGGAGAGGGAGGGTTGGTTTTTGGTTTATGTCTTTTTTGAACAAGTACTACTCTATTGCTGAGCAGACTCATACTTTACTTTTTTGCTTCTGCTAATCTTGCTGCCAGATGAGGGCTGGGTGCAGGGAATGTGGCTTAATATCAAATGCAGAAGCAGCAGTATCCCAACCAACCTTGTATGCTGGGGATCAGTGTCCTTTCACTCTCTTCTCAGCGTTCAGAACAAAGCAGCAGTGTTTATGAGATCCCATAAAATTTCAAGCCAGTTAAAACTATAGTTCCTAGACATTACTCTAGAACTAGACATTTTATTATTTTAGATTGTTACATAATGATTCCAGAGAATGCAATTTCGTTTTCCCACTGTAGGTTTACTCTGCAATACTTGCCTTTGTTCTAATAATCTGTTTGCACATATTCACTTCTCTCTTTGAAAATCTACTTTTGCGGAAATATCAATTTTGGCTTTTACATTTTTCCGCTGACTCTCTTCTTTCCTCTTAAGGGAACAATTCATCCTCCTCTTTCTGTCAAAGTGCATTGATTGGTTGCAGTGCTGAACTTTTTTAGTGTACCTTTTTTGTTACAGCCATAGCCATGCAGCCAGATTTATAAAGCTATTAGGATAGTGACATAATCATATTTTTAATGGGAAAACAAACCAGCCGAGGCAGAGATTTTATGGCTCACCACATTAAATAGCCAAACTTCTGAAGTTTCTCATTTTAACTCATTCTAAAACTGCCTACACTCACCACTAATGCAAGTTTTTGTTATCTATCACCTTCTTTATCACTGTGAAAACAGTGTCTTTGGAGCCTGCTGGCAGAGATAATTCTTAGAAAATTATCATCCTATTGTTGGTATTTCTTCAGATATGGGCTGATGTTTCAAACATCCCATCCCATTTTCTGGAACAAGCAGACGACACCATTTTCCAAAGTTAATCCAAAGATGACGGCCAACCAAGGGAGCATTCGGTTCAAGTTCAATGTAACTGCAAAAGAAAACAGAACAAATACATCACCATTTCAGAAGATCATAGAAACCACGTGAGAATTCATATTAATTTATATGTACAAGAAACCACACAAATCCGTTAAAAGTCTGCATTTCAAAGCCATGCATAAATTCAACGTGAAATTTTCATCTTGCAGACACGCAAAGAATTCTACTTTGTTTCAGTGATCCACAATGAATTGTCTCAAATTCTAACTGATGGATCTGATGGATATAATACAGCATATACAAAGAGATGATGGTGAGATAAGAGGTGCTGCTTCTTTTTTTAAGGCAGTTTGTTTCATTCACTTTCTGTTAAAGTCTAAATAACACAGTTTTAAGCTAGAGCTATTTCACTCACATATCTGATACTGATTAAAAATATAAACAGCAATAATAATGACTTCTATAACAGCTGCATTCTCTCACACACATTCTATACAAATAATGTAGTAATAAAAAAGCAAAAACATACCTCTAATTGCCTGAGAATTTGATATCAAGACAAACACTTTTATAAACGCAAGGCACAAAGGCGTGTAGTCATGTTCCCAAATAACAGCTGGAATTAGCAAAAGCTTTCCATAGCTGGACAACAGCAGCGCTTTGAGAAGTAAAATGAAGTCAGACTTTGTTTTCAGCATCTCAGGTCTCATCCACCATAAGGTAAGAAAAATGCCAAGCAAAAATGAAGTTTGTTCTAAGAGAAAATAAGAGGAGTTAGAGAGAACCAAGTGCCAAAATCAAGTCTTATTTTTTGATGAATTTCAGTGAAGTGATGCGTCCCAAATGTAACTGAGCCACTGCTATTTAAAAGACATAAGCAAACACGAATATGTCCTCCATCTCCTGTGTTCACTGATGACATTCAAAATAATTCTATCACAGAATTCTGTCTGTAGGATTGTGATACGCCTAATTTTGCACACCGTATAGCACAGGAAGTTTAGCATATAACCTTCCTTCACTTTTCATTTTTAAGAAAAGGAGAGGTTTTTTTTTTTTCAACTGCCTGTTACCCTGTAAAAAAAAATCAATAGTTGTCTCTTTTGAAAAGGTCACCAGCAAAGAATCCTTTGCGTCCAGCATGAGAAAGAACACTAAGGCCAAAATATCATTGAGCTATTAGACTTTTTTTTGACACCACATCCCTGTGTTACACTGGTATTAACGCAGATGTCAAAAAACTTTCACGACAACTGTAATAGATGAATTACTACTCAAAAATGAGTTCCAACATTGTTATTGACCTGTTATGAAAGCCTCCTTACAGCAACACTAGACAATAAATGACTGAACTTAAACTCTGAATGTCTAAGGGAAATACTAGTTTTAGTCTGTAGGCTTGATTTAAACACTATCACCAGAAAAAATGAGAGAATAAAAGTATCAACCAAAATAAAACAAAAACCTTCCCCTGCCTTCAAATTTAGTCTTGCAGCACAGAAGTATGTACTCTTTATCAGTGATGACACTGCTCTGTATCTTTGTGTATTCATGTAAAAAACCCCCACAAACCAGATACAGCTTTTCCTGATTATTGCTTACTTCTGTAAGGATGATCCTTACTGTTGCATCACCTTAACGAATAATAATCCTTGGAGTCAACATGAAATAGGGAATAAGGCTGAGCTCTGCATTGGTCTTCAAAACTATGAAATGGATTCTAACAAAGGTTTCTGAATATTGCCACTTTTCAGTGTTTTGGTATCTAATACTTATTGTATCAGTAACATAAGGATCAAAATATGCATTTGCATTAAATGCTGGCAAATGAGAGACTATGTGTATAATCAACTTACCATACTGGGTAGGATGTGACATCTATTCTGTACTAATTTTTGCAATACAGGCTTGATGAAAGAATCATGAAGTAATTCAATGCTTAAAGAGTAAATAGTTACATAAACTAATTACCAAACTTACCTAAAGAAGCTATACCAAACATTCTGTAAAAATCCCATTCCTTAGCATATCTGATTAAGTCATCAGGATCTGTATTTTGGCTTGAACCCTGTAGTTGCAACCACCTGAGATAAGCCTCACAGAGCAAGCAAAATATGCCAAGCTTCCCATGAATCTGGTAAATGAAAGAATTAAAAAAAGTTAGTATTAAAAATCAGCATAAATTAAAGTATTAGTATTAAACTGGTATTTAATATACATTTCTACATCTCCATACAAACAAGCTCTGTAGGTTTATTATTTTTGTTTAGTAATATAAGCAAATTACTTCTGTTGAGCCATTAGTTTAGCACATGACCCTTTTACCAGAAATTAACATGATACGCCAATTAGAGAAGGTAGAAAACCATATGAACAGTTCCATACAGAAGAAAGCACGTAACTAGTTTATAAAGCCTGCTCTAAACATTTTTTTTTTT
>VXBL01007148.1:1761731-1774064 GCA_013400195.1 Aramus guarauna
AGTTTAGAAGAGTGTTTCAGTTAGGAATATAAAAACAGAATTGTTCCAGGGCTAGCAGAACTATACTATCAAAAATTTTAGTTTCAGGACAACTATTTCCTTCAGTGAACTGGTTTAAATAGCCTTGTTTCTGTTTTTCCCTGGGACAATCTTCATTAGAAGAAACCACTAGTGTAGTTATACCAAAAACATTTCTTAGTTTAGGTAAGGGTGAGAACCAAAAATAAACGGAGCAATATAACTAAACAAAAATTAAAAGTATCCTCTGAAGTGACTGCAAGAATGATGTTATGAGGGTCCATAGTTAGCACGTTTCCCCATTAAACAGTCTGTAAGCCAGTGTGTATGTGGGGTGAATTCTGACTGTATACAGATTTAAATAAACCAATGCAATTTCTGTGCAGGGATTCTACTTTTTCCATTAGAGACTAGTTGTGCCAATTGCACACGCATGCACAGGCTAAGCCAGTTTAAAAATTCAACTTAATTTATTTGAATAGACACAATTTCAACAGATGGAATAGTTCTTCCAGAAACCTCACGGAAAACATTGTTACCAGTCTCCAGAAGTACTGAATTAACTAAAAACCTTTAATCAGATTTATGCCTGAAGGACGACGTGAGTGTATCTACCTACATTGCTTAACACCAGACTGGCCAAGAGGTATCAACATGAACACAGCACACACTTATGCTTTGATAGTTTGCTTTAGATTGGCTTCCCTCTCCTGGGAAATCAATACTTAAAGATACGCAACTCTGTCAGAAAAACTACTCCTCTATGCTCCGACGGGGCCAGCACAACTAAGTTAAGTTGACTACATAACTCTGCATCAACAACACTTCATGCAAAAGCCACTATCTTTTGCTATAGTTTTGAGGACATTATTCAGGAGGAAACTCATGAGAAATTAGTACAGTAGGTTTAATTGGCATAGCATTGTTAATATGGCATGAGATACTGCTATAGCTCATTTCAGAAAGAACTGTTTCCAACAGAAATTTAAGTTGGAAATGAATTTCAAATTACATTTTTCTCTTCCAATGAGTCCATTTAGGACTCTCTTTAACATATAGAATGACTGCTGCGTTTGCTGGTATTGTTGTATTGCTACTGGGGAGACAGTAACTTTCTTAGTAACAGCTGGAATTTGAGATTTCATGTGTTCTATTCATGATATTAGACCCTTAACCTGTTCAAGAACAAAACTGATTCAGCTTGATGGAACCTGTGAAAGGGCAGAAGAACAGCTCCTAAAATGTTATAATGATTGCAATCAATTTACCAAACCTAAATATATCTTCAGCCAAAAAAAGTCACAGGGTAGCAGTGTAGCAACTTACATTTATCTTTGTATTGAAAAGAATATGCCTGTATGCTTGCGCTTTACATAAAACAGCATTAATCAAGATGATAACAGGATCATACTCAATGTATTTGTCCACAGGTTTCTGGCAGGATTTCTGAAAGTCACAAAATAACAAGAATTAGAAGAAAGAAAAAAAAAAAAAAAAAGCAAGCATTTATGAAATATTCCTCTATGCTTAGCACAACTGCATAAATCCAAAGTAGCTATTCAATTCCTATTAGCCTTTCCTTAACATAATCTTCATTTTCAATAGGTTTTTAATCCATTCAGAAAAATTGCTTCCCCTCCTTGACACTACAGTTGACACAAGGATTTCCCTTACAGAACAGAAAGATACATTATAAATTTTTACAGGCTTCAGATTAACACAGATAATAAACTATGCAAGGATGTACTTAGTTATCATTTTGTGTCCTACAGATGCAAAAAACCCAAGCTGCCTTCCTAACACTGAAGAAATGCACTAGTATTTTGTTAAAGGTTACCTGATCATGGCCTGTCTACTTGGTATTTTGGGATTTTTGGAGGTATATTTTGGAAAGAAAATTAATTCCTTTTATCACTCCCTTCTTTTAAAAAAAATGCTTTATCCTCCTATCCTACCTTTTTCCTCCTTTCAAGGAAAAAAAGTAAATGTTTTTTCCTGTTGTATTGGTCTTCCAAACTGGTAAGTAGTCCAGATGTTCCAATTAATTTTCCATTATTGAACAAACACCAATGTATTTAGAATACTGATAATGTAGTTTTCACACCCAGATGCAGCCAAAGAGTTGGAAGTTGCTACTGAACAGTGGTAAGACACTAGACCATTACTCCTCCAACACATCTGCTGGTTCCCGCTGTGCCTACTAGAAAGGTTATTGCACCCAGACCATTTGGAACTGCTTGTCATCAACCCCCTCCAGATTTATTGACTCACCTGCATGGGTGATCACCCTTTGACCTGAGTTAAATGAGAAGGGCTAACAAAAGGCTATTATACTAACTGTGCACAGGACGGTTAAACAAGTTTTACAAAAGGCTCATCTAGCAGACCTGAGGGGGAAATAACTTCTAGCAGAGAGCTGAGGAGCAGCAGCAGCAGATCACAGCAACCTTTCAGCTCAAACCCATGCACTTGCGGAAGGGTGCTCGTCCACAGGTCAGCTCTCTCCTGCTGCCCATCCTCCACTTCAGCTACTTGTTTCCTCCAACCTGTCCTCAGCTAATCCCACTCCCCAGGGCCTTCACATTAGCTGCCATGCTCAGAGTACAACAGTCATAGAAACAATCTCTTACTTCCATTTTAATGAGTGCACTGCCAGAAGAAAAATCTAGGCACACATCTCTCTGAAATGCTGGAACAGTCAAAAATGCAGCATTAGACAGAACATACCTACAGACAAACTCCCACGAAAGAACAAAAAGGGTTGGGTTTTTTTTTTTCAATTTTACAGGGATTCCTTGTGGCCAAAGTTAACTTTGCCTTGTTATTTACCAGATTTATTATAGGAGAGTTTAAGAAGCCAAATTTCACTAGCAAACTGACTCAAAAATCCAATATCCATATCAAGAAATATATAACAAATCAAACAAATGCATAAGTTGAATTGAGTATCTAAGGAATGTTCCTGCCACTAATCAGTGTTTCTTAGTCCAGCTCAAGAAAAAAACCCCAATAAACTCACTTGGTTTAGAACAGAAAATACTGTGTATGACAATACACAAGTTAGAGGTAATGAATTAAAAAATTGACTCAATTAACCAACAGTTTGATAGGTCTAAAATTAAACTGAGAGAGACAGAAGAAAGGACGTAATTAACAGAAGACCCCAGCTATAGCATTTCATAGAGTGAAAAAGAAATTGTACCTATAATTAAAGGCAGCGTCTTGCTTCATTTCTTTCTACAGGGAAACTGTGAACAGATACTGTTATAGGTGATAATTTACATGTGTCAAATCTCTGGGTTGATGTAGCACAAGAAAAACTTCTATTTTTTTACAGGCTTATTCACACAAGCACTGGAGATGCACAAACAAAAGATTATTCTTGAACACAACAGGTGTCACAAAGGTTAGATGAAAGATACCCTACATACCCTAGGATTTATTACGCTCTCAAATTTTCCTACAACAGAATGTATTTTGACCAGGGTCAAAAATCTTTCCAAGAGTATAGAATGATATTTTCAAGTGCAAGATCCCAACCAAACACCAATCAAAAAACTTCTTGTTAAGAGGTAGTGAAAAATTTTCACTGACAGCTGACATGAATTTTAGACAATTAAAATATATCAGACATTCTACTGCAGATATGTAAGGAGACTGCTACAAATGAATACACAAATAGTGATGTTACCCATAAGAACAGATGGGTCTTCTGCTCCACAGCTTTTGGCAGCCACAACCAAATCTTCTACAGCTGTGACAATCATGTTTAATTCAGTATTTCAGCATACCACTATGACCTGGGCCCATCTAGTACAGAATTAATTTCACTCCTAGTAGCAGGTAGAGTGCTATGTTTTGGATTTCAGATGAGAATAATGTTGATAACACACTGATGTTTTAGTTGCTACCAAGCAGTCAAGGACTTCGCAGTTTCTCACACTGGCCTGCCAACGAGAAGGCAGGGAGTGCACAAGAAACCGGGAGCGGACACAGCCAGGACGACTGACCCCAACTGGCTGAAGGGATATTCCATATGATATGATGTCACGCTCAGCATATAACTGGCAGGTTGGCTGAGAGGGAGCACAGCTCAGGAACTAGCTGAGCATTGTTTCTGGGTGGTGAGCAACTGTGCTATGCATCACTTGTTTTGTATATTCTATCATTATTATTATCTTCCTTTTCTGTCCTATTAAACTGTCTTTATCTCAACCCATGAGTTTTACCTTTTCCTTTTTGATTCTCTCCCCCATCCCACTGGGGAGGGGGTGGGTAGTGAGCAAACAGCTGTTTTTTTAGCTGCCTGCCACATTAAACCACTGCAAGCTACCAAACATTTAAGAATCCTATTTCTCTTGTGTTATTCAACAGGAAAAGAAGATCTGCCATGTCACAAAAGAGCAGCCATCTTCAAGGACTTTTCACACACAGACACGCACATTTGTGTCTGCCTGTCTTCTAGAGCTAGATTAGAGCTCTTTTCTTAATATTTCTATTTGAATCTCAGCTGTATGAAGGAAAAGTCCTTTATGCTTAACCAGCCAGTGATCTGGCCACTGTGAGTTCATTCAGGGATTTGTGAGACCTACAAACCACCATACTGCAAAAGACTTAAATGTGCAATGCCACAGGCTAACCGGACAAAATGAAGATGACACTGGCTATACCGTGAGAACACTACAGAATTAATAGACACTCTAGGATGAAATTTTCTCCATACCTGGCTTTTTTTGTTATTTTTTTCAGCTGCACTACCAAAACATCTGACACTAACCTTAAATGCCTAGGAAGGAAACTTGTGACTAGCGTCTGACGTCAGCAACATCAATGCTAGCAAGGGTTAATGCAGTTTAAGTACACAAAGGTTTGACTAGATAGCTTTTTCTAGTTAAAGTGATGTAACTTTATGGACATCGCTAATTACTAACACTTTCAGAGAAGATCAGTATGAGCGGCTCAGCTATGGAGAAATGCTTGTGGGCTTACTTTTAAGATGTTAGTTAGGCAATTTAGAGTGAACTACAATATTGATGCTCACGTCTCGCTCCCAAGCGCAGCTCTGCACAGCTCTAGTCAATAGTCTGTTCAGCATGACTGGAGAAGGCACATCTTTAACAAAACGGAGCTCTGGGCTTTCTTGAACTATCATTAACCAGTTCTAAAATGATAGAAAGAAGTAACTGGAGTTCTCTATGGTTTTAACCAGTATTTAATTTCTTCCTTAAATATGTAACTAACATTAGAAATAGGAAATAACTGGTATCTTGCCATGAAAAAATACACATTACTTTGATTAAAAGGTACTTTCAATTCTGTTGCAGAAGAGAAAGCTTGATACCATAAATTATATTTACCTTTCTTATTCCAAATTGGTAAATTTAAGGAACATGGCAAATGTTTGATTCTGACACACAGAAGTCTAACAGATATTGTAAAAAATCCTAAAAAATATCCTAAAAAAGGGTGTTGAACATATTTCAATATTCTAATGAATTTTAATGGATACTAGCTTAGGAATTGTTTGACTAGACAAATATTTAGGAATATTGAACTATTATTTAGGAGAAATCAGCAAAGGCAGCTTTAAGAAAAAAAGAAATCTTCAAAAGCAAGTACAACTATGTTCTTGACAGTGTAGTGTATCAGATTCTTTCTGATCAAAGCAATCCAAAACAGTTAAGGAAAGTAACATGTTTTAACATTTCAGTTGTATTACATAAGACAAAAGTAGTACTGAATTGTTAACTCTGACTACATGTTTATCAGCCTTTTATAAAACATTACTCAAAAGACATACCTCTTCTTTGTTCATCAAAGATACCTAACTCTGAACACAGTTCACAAACATATGCCAAATGCAATACAGTGTGCAAATATGTGAGGAAATACCTACTATCACTGAAGGGCAAAGTTCCTCAAGTATATGTGCATGACTTTTTAAGAGTGCTCTCTCCAACACTAAAACATAACTGAATTTTTAAGTAAAAGTATTTTGAGATAGGGGTGGTGGAAGGGAAAAATGTTCTTGAAGAGTAAGCCATGGGATACTACAGAAAATAAAAATATACATCGAATAACCAGGCTTCATCCTGAACTAAAAATAACATGAAAACCATACCAGGAATATGTTCGCAAATCTCTGGATATTAGAAACACCAGTGAAACAGTCTCATTTTAGTATTCCTTTCTCCAAGGATTAGATTTGGGCACAATTAAACTACAATTTTTTTGCTAGACTACGTAATACAGCAAATTTAAACAACATTTACATAGCTTCAACCTGAACATAGGTTCATTTACATAGATTCATAGGGCAAACTAACACAGACCCATCATCTTGCGAGAGCACCCTTAATCCCAGTTGCACCCTTAAACAATAAAACGTAATTAGCTGTACTGCTTTCAGGAATGCGTTCTTTATTAGGGATACGGCTAAGTGTCATAATAAGCTGTAAAACCAAACAGCCCAGTTTCAGATGCATTCCATTTCAGAAAAATGAAATTAAAAATATCAGTTTGTATTTTTTTCCTATATGATATGTTTTCCAGTAGTGAGTTGGTCTGTAGAATGAGTTATGGAAGAAAAATAACATACTTTCTTTTACAGGATGATCTTTGTACTCTTGACAGATTCTTTACCCTACCACATAAATGATTTGCATTCAAAGCATTTAAAGTCTCCCTGCCTTGCTGCAATAAAAAAGCTTTTCAATTATTTTTTAATTGCAGAAAAGCTAAATTAAGTATGCACTGCTCAGGCAATTTGGCCTTCTTATTACAAAACACAAGGGGGATCCTGACTGAGCTCTACATATTGCAATGAATAATTTCTTTCCCTTTGTTAGGGTCTGGAACAATTAACATTTTTGAAACTTTATTTTTAAACACAACAAGATGTATGTAATTTAAAACCAAATTTAAAAAAATTGCAGGTTTTTCCTTCTATTTTTGAATAAGTCAAGTTTGCTAATTTCCTTTTATATTCATTGCACTTTGCAGAATTTATTCCAGGTTAGCTGAATAGGGTGTGTTGTGTTTTTTTTCCCCTATAGCATTAATACTGTAGTTGTACTGTTATCTCAACAGTAGTTTTGTTACTGTTGTTAATGGTTCATAATATACTCAGTGAAGAGTCCATGTATTACTTACAGATCATTTAAGTTTTAAGGATCTCAAAGTCATTAACAAAAATCTCCTCTATAAAGAACGACCTAGGCTTACTTTCACCATTACCTCTGGTTTGGAATAGGGAAAACGTCAGGACGTTCACAGCACAGGATTAGAACCAGACCCATGAGTTGCAAAGCAACCACAAGAAGTCACCTTCATTGGAGGCAATCCTCATATGTCTGCACACCCTCACACACGCACACCCCACCACTCCCAGTTATCACGCTGAAGAAAAAACATATTGAACAGGTCTCCCTGAGGAGGTGAATTTCCTCAGAAATGTATTATCTGTTTTTTAAGTACCATTAAGTTCTTTCTAAGGAACAATAGTCCACCTGTCTCTTGTAATGGCATTTCCACAGTAAAATATAGGGAGGATAAGAAAAAGGTTAATTCACTGAATGCAAATCTCAGGCAAGAAGGAATGTGCAATACCACAGGTCTGGGCTAGGCTTCTGCTGAAACTGGCCTTGAGTAAACAAAACAAATTAAAAAAAAAAGGTTACAGAACTTGAAGAATTTGTGGCAGTTAGCCACCTTGCAGAGCTCATAACAAAAGACGTGACCTTTCCGTCCTGAGTTTCATGTTACTGAGTGGACTTCCATGTTTCACAGGAGAAAGTTTCTTTAGCTTCTTCAGTATTCATTGCAAATTTATTTCCACAGTGGATATTAAGGCTTGTGAGTTGTTTGATGCTTGCCCACATTAAAATTACAATATGGACCTAAACTGAACTTTTAATTTTCTTAAGAGCAATAACAAATGCTGCAGGAACTAAACTGAAGCAACACCAGGAATATTAGGCTGAATTTCCAAAATTGTACTCTAATACTGTGGGCTAGAAACAGATGTTCCCTAATGGAAGCTTTTAGTATTTGCCTCTGGAAAAAAATCCATTCTTCTTTTCAACGGATTAATAACAAAATATAAAATCATGGTATTTTGCTTAGGCATTGAAATTTAAATCTTCCACCTGAAAATCAGGCCCAGATCAGGTTAAACACATCATAAAAACAAATGTAGGATTAGACAGAAGATGCTGTTGGGAGAACTTAGCTTCTTCAACCTCAAGATGATGTTCTGAAATTTGTTGAATGACAAGAAACATCCTGAGAATGGCAAAGACTTTTAGATGTAGATTTACTAATTTATCAAGGATAACTTTAAACTAGCATGGGATAAGTCTGTAGGTCAATATAAAATGGTGATGATCTTGGCAATGCTCTACTTGTTCCTGATTTTCTGGGGCCAAAATAAGAAAAGAAACCCCTTATGTAACATATTATATGGAGCATGAGTTGTTTTGGTTTTTTTCCCTTAATGTGTCAGTCAGTATTTTCATGTACTACTTGAAAATAGGAATGAAACAAAAGTATCCCCAAGCTTTTTAAACAAACAAAAATTATCTAGACAATGTCCAGTTTGAGCATCACTATACATTCTTTCTATATACCTTTTCTCCCTTATGCTACAATGGAGTAGCAGTACTTGATGCTCTACTTCCACAAAGACAGATGGAAACTGTTCTTACGCTGAGTGGTCACACCTTCTAATACCACCTCAGACCTCAAATTTTTCTTAAACACCTTCAGCTTTCCATAAAGTGTAGGCCTCTCAAAACTTAAGTTTTATAAATACCTAATATAAATTACATTTCACACTGGTAAGTGGGATCTTTTTATTCTCTGAAGTGGAAAAAACTTCTAAGCTATCATATTTTCAGGTTAAGATGATTCTGACAAATTCATTATAATACTGAAAGTTTGTGAAGGGTATCTAATCACATTCACATGTATTTGTTGTCAGTAGTGTGATGCTGACCAACTTTTCAGGTCTCTGGCCAGAGCACAGTATTGCCTGCATGGAGCAGAATGTCTGCAGAGGGTTAGTGTAGTGACAAAACTATTCTTACAGATTAAAAGGAAAAAGTAAAACAAGAATCACCCTGTTAGAAACCATGAGCTCTTGGTAGCTAGAGAAGACAGCAGTGCTTTCCTGCAATACACAGATAAAGCAGAGTTCAGATCAGTTCAATTGAAAGAATCTTCTGATCTTGGAAATCTTCTAACATTCTCATCTCCACTTTATAAACCATGAGCTAACGTGCCTCTTACTAATGTGCTTCGTATTGCCTGTTCTTCATGTGGACAGCTTCTACTCTCAGTTCCTGGGTGGCTAGGAATGAAGAGAAAGGGTTAGAGATGATAGAACATGGCACCACATAAGAGCAACTAGGACTAAGACTGAAACTGAACCATGATAAACCATAACATAGGCAGAGGAAACAGACTGGTAGGAGTAAGTGAAGAATGGTACAGATCTGGACTTGTGTGAAGAAAGGTGGACAGAATTCCAACTTGCTAGGAAAACGTGTTTCTTTACTCTTTCTTTTACTCTGTTCTTTATTATTTTTGTAAGAGTTTGGCATTTGCGATGAACACAGCAACTGAGACTTAAGGCTTTGATTCTACATGGGATATCACAGCTCCAGAAGACAAGGATCATAAGTCCTCAAATGCTAAGAGAAACAGGTGCCATCTATTGGTTCCCAGTTTGCCTTAGAGATTTTCATAGCCAAATTAATAACCGTAATTGACGACCTGGGTTTACAAGATGTGCTAAATCTTATGTGATATGGCTGCAAGCATAAGCTTTATGCTTGTCCTTTTGCATCCAACTTGTCCTTTATTTCAAAGATGAATTTGAAGCTCCACATGAAAGGGCTCCAAAGAAAGCCATTTACATTTTTATCATGTACCAATGACAAATTTTGACTACATGATTTGACTATCAATGATTTCACGTAGTTCATATTCACTACTAAACATGATACATTATACTAACACAAAAAAGCAACTAATTTTTTTTTCTTTGCAGTGTGCATGTCTAAATCCAGCAGAAATCAATCTCTATTACTTTGTTGTCTTTTACCTAAGAAAATTGATGATGTCTCCAGTTTTCGAAATATCTGCAGAGATTTTTGTGTACATTTTCAGCTGGTTTACGCTCTACAGCAACAAGTCATTTTAACTGATTACTGGGCTGAGAAAAGAGAAGGATGTGAATCAGCTCTTTCTACTATCTTCAGTAATTTGTACATATCTTGTTTTCATAGCCTCTTGTTGATAATAGAAGCGGACACATTCATCTTTCTGCCTGAGCAAACCACTCTTTCTGCAAATATAAATTAGCCACAGACCATTATGATCTGGTTGCCCACGACCTCTATTTTTGATCTAAGAATTGCTTGAATGACTCAAAGCTATAAAGTCGTAAAGGAATTCAGCACAAGTTGCATACAAAGCCTTCTAGCTGTCTATTACATTCATAGCTTCATGGTTAGTAACTGAACCCACCCTCTAACAGCATTCTCAAAATGCCAGGGGCTACAAAACTGGGGGAAACAACCACAAAGGAAGTTTGAATGACATGCAACTAATTCCTTAGAAAATATCTAACAATTGGTTCAAACACAAGGTTTTCCAATTCTATGAGGAGCAGACAGGACGCTGTGAAACACAATCACAGATAAAATCAAAGGCTTAGTCACGATGTATTTGTGGATCCCTGCATTCCAAAATTCTGGTTTTTTTCCCCACACTGAAATACAGGGTGCTAAGTGATCCAATTTTTTACACACTACAAAAAATATAAGTTAAAACTAACCACTGGAGACAAGTCTACATAAACCCTATAAAAAATTGAAAACAATAATTTAGAAACAGTTGAAAACACTGCTTATAAAGGTAAATCTCTTTTTGCCGTGGCTGCAAAATCTCCAAGAAAACACAGAAGATGCTAAAAGAGAAGAAAGTTATTTTAAGATTATGAAAACACTATGGGAAAAAAAAAATTAACCCAGTGAGAGGCAGCAGAGCGGGAAGGGAGCGCAGTAAACAGCCTAGAACACGCTGGCACCAGTTTGGAAAGCACAGCCCCTGTAGCTGGGCCGGTAATACACAAGTCCCTGCGCGTACGTTGAATAACGTTGAATAACCCCCCGTCAAAACCTGACATTTACGTCCAGCTGTTTGCCGGCTTCACTGAAGCCCTCTAACCCCGGAGCCACGCTCAGATCGGCCTCCCGGGCAGTGAAAGACACGGAGCGCGGCAACAGGCCTTCCGCAACGCCCGCTACCAGCGCGCAGAGGCCAACCGGGACAGCGCTACCGCGCAGGGGCCCTCGAGGAACCGGCAGCACCGCCAACAGCGCGCCTGCACCCGGCCCGACCCAGGGAAAACGGCCGGCCCGCCAAGAAACGCGCCGCGGGGGCCACGGCCCCAGCCCGGCAGCCGGGGAAGCTTCCGCCGCGCGGGGAGCCCGGCTAGGCGGGAACGGCACCACGTGCCGCCGCCTGCTGACGTCGAAGCCTCCCGTTTGCACCTTTCCCGCCGCTACCGCTACCGCTCCCCTCCGGCCTCCCTCGCCCACTGCCCGGCCGCCCCGTCCCCGCCGCGCTCGCAGGCCGCCGCCGCCGCCCCGACTCACGCAGATGGAGATACGGAGCACCCCGCGCTGGTAGTCCCTGTACAGCTCCGCTGCCTCCCTGTTGCACTCGATGCAGCGGTAGGCGCCAAGCGCCGCCATAGCACGCGAGAGCACGCCCCGACCTGTCAGTGCTTCAAACTGCCTCGCTTCCGCGTTCGGGGGGCAGAGCCTGGCTTGTCACGCGCCGCGGCGCATTCCGGGAGCTGTAGTTTTCTGTTGCCGCCATCGGCCAGGCCGCGCCAGCGCGGAACTCCATGTCCCAGGGGGCAGCGCGGCAGCGCCCTCCTCCCTCTCCGTCCCGTGGGAGGGGCTGTGGGGCGCCCTCTGTCCCCGGCCGAGGGGGCAGCGATGCGCATGCGCTCTGAGAAGATGGCACCTGCCGTCGGCTGCGGGGCCGTGAGGGGGCTGTGGGTGCCGCTGGTTGTACTGGCTCTGGCTCGGGCCGCGCTGGCCTTGACCGAGCAGTACCCGGCCTTGTCCCTGCTGAAGCAAGAGCTGCACCGGCAGCGCCAGGGCCCGGCGGGGGGCTGCGCCTCGGCGGGGGAGTGGGGAGAGCAGTACTCGGCCGAGTGCGGTGAGTCGGGGGGGGGCGTCGCCATGGTGACCGCCCCCAGCGCCGGGGCGGGGGTGAGGATGCCGTTACCCGGCGGTG
>VXBL01007148.1:1774086-1825566 GCA_013400195.1 Aramus guarauna
GGCCCCGCGGAGCCCTGAGGCCGGGGGTGGTGGCGGGGGGCACTCACCGCTGCGCTCCCTCCCCTCGCCCCCGCGGAGGGAGCGGAAGAGGAAAGCGCGGCCGGGCCTCGGCTTGCGCTGGGGCGCCTGGGGTGGCCGAGGGGACACCGGCCCGGGGCGGTGAGGGGTTCGGGCGGCTCGGCTGTACGCGTTGCTGCTGTTCAGCTGACTCATACCGAGGCATCGTGTGTGTAAGCTGCACCCCCGAGTAGCAGCGCTGCGCCGTTGTGCAGTGCGGGGCAGGGGCTGCCGCTGAGGCGCCGAGCGGAGGAAAAGCTCTCGCGCCTCGGCCGGGTAAACGTAGGGCCTGTAGTATCACCCGGGAGGGTTCCTGTGGTCCCGCTCCCCATCTGCCGAGTCCTGCTGCTGGGCTCTGCGTGCTGTTTTATCACTGCACTCGGTAGTGCGCAGGCACGCCAGCCCCTTGTGCTCACATTATGGAGCTGAATACAGCTGGTTCACTTTCGGCTACTTCTATTTTGCTGGTGAACTGGATGCTTTTCTTTAGGAGCACTGAGTTCAGGTAGCAGATCTTTTGGTCTTTTTCATGTTAATTGATGGCTTGTAATACAGGCACAGTTAAAGCTATTTTATGTGCTTAAATATTTGTTGCATTAGGATCATGTCACTTGAGTGATCTGTTATGATCTTTGATTGTGAGCATAGGGTGAGTGCGCTGTACAAAAATGCCAGTCTGAATCACAATGTATATGTAATACAGATAAAGAGAATAATTGTATCAATTCAATGCAATCTAGATACTCAATTATTTATATGAGAAAAACCAGTGATGTGTCATGACTACTTAGATGTCTGCAGGGTTGTTTGGGGTTTTTTTCTACCCTACTTCATAAAGTCTGTGCTCATATCAATAATTGCTGGAGTCCCTAAGGACAATATACAGCTAGTGTAACCCACTCAAAATGACAAACTTTCTAGAAATACCTTGTTGTGAGCTTCCCACAGCGACTTTTTCTTTTTTTTTTTCCCCCTTCTGTATGTGTGCTTTTGTCGTCATAGCTTAAAGTTCTTTGGTTAGTTTTTATCTATATTATCATTTTTAAGTAGGTATTTTACATCAGCTGTTGTTTGGGGGTTTTTAGGGTGGCTACAGTGGCTACGAGCCATAGTATGTAAATGGTAAATCAGATGGTGAAAGTTATCTCAGGTGACCATTGCTCCAAATCATTCAAGCTTAAGCATAAAACCAAAAAGACTTTTACCTAGTATTGAGATAAAATCTTTATACCGTACAAGTTAATAAATGGCAAAACATTTGATTACATCTCTTCTGTTACTAAGACATGAATGTTTGACTCAGGATACTCCTTCAGAGGAAGATTAGATTTTGATTTAATGGTGGATGTTGTTTTAAGGAGACCAGTGTAATTGGGATTGATACAAGGAATTCTGGTTAAATCATCAGGTAGCTCAGGTACTTTGCATACACTGATAATAAGATAGCCCTTAGTTACAGAACAGCATACTTACCCTGAATTAACTGCATACCAGTTCACTCCTTGCTATTTAAATCCTATGGCTAAATAAATTGCCACTTAAAAAATTCCCTGAAGCTCTCGGTCTTTGTTTTAGTACAACTTACGCAGAAGCTGAGAATCTTTTTATCTCAAATAGTTTCTCATGTAGCCTACTACAAGGTCCAGGATAATTTCTCTGGTTGGTGTTTCTCCCTTTTCATGAAGCTGTTAATGAGGCAGTGTGGTACACGTTTGACTGCATCTAACTTGCAGGCAAAGACAGATCCATTCTTCCCTATGAGTAAAGTGATTTGTTGCCCCCAAAATTGCAAGATTTGAAGGGTCCTTTCCCCCCTATAGCTTGTAACAGATAGATTGTTCGTATTCCCTGCCACCTTATTAAAACATTCCTTCACTAATTTCTTGTTGTTATGCAGAAAATTATTCTGGAGGTAGGCCGTGCCTGCACCTCTTTGGTTTGGTTTGTGAAGCAAAAATTGCTCAGTGAGTCCACAGGGACGGCTCTTAACTGTCACTGACTTAGGGGCACAAACACAGAACAACTAATGTGTTAATAGTGCTGCCATAGCACAGGAGGGTTTGGCCAGCATGAAGGGCAATGTTGAAACCTCTTACTGCAATGCTTTTTCTGGAAACTATGGGTGGCGAGCCACTGTTCTTACAGGACTTTCTGACTTTAAACTTTGACCTTCTGTTTTTTACTACCCTTGCTTCTGGTGTAAAACTTCTCCCACCAGTTAATGTTTATGGGTCAACTTAGTTCCAAGTTTCTATTCACAGGGAATGATTTTAAATGCTATTTTGACTTCTTTTTATAAGAAGACTGTTTCTTTTTCTCTTTTAGTGCTGTACTTACGAGAAATGGGAAGTTAACTGACTGCAACCCTTATGTAATCAAAATATAAGAATAGCACTGCCTGTAAAAGTAAATTAGAAATGCACACTGCCCCCCCGCCCCCCAAACTTCGCATCAAGCTTATATTCACAGACATTAGGGGATGTGATAAAATTTGGTATTGGTGAGGTAAAATCAAAGAGGTAATACTGTTTATTTGCTTTTTCTTGTTTACTCTTGAAATATTTCAAGCTAATAGAAGCTTTAAGACGTAAAGATTTCAAAGCTAACAATTCTGTTGGGATAGCAGTTAAAGCACCATATAGGTGAAGTAGTCAGGCAAGTTTTGTTGATTATTGTTGTTACTTGTTAGCATAGCAGAGAAAAAGGTTAACAAAGGAAACAAACAAGTTGTGTTTGACTTTTCATAGATTTCAATCATCTTACACTTTTTTGTAATGGCCTTCTTAGTAATATACCTGTGATGACCTTTATATATGTTCAGTCAATTACAGTTTACTATTCTGTCTGCTTTTTACAGTCTTTCTACCTCTGTTTCCCAGACTTCAAGCAGTAGGTCTTTCCCTGCCTCTGTATGGCCTGTTCCATTTATTTTCTTCTCAGGGATTGGAATGATAATTTTGTCTTTAATTTCTTGGGCCAGAGAACAGAATCATAATGCCTAATGGGGACACGTTTACCCCTAACTTTTCTTATTTACTTCCAGCTTCTTCCCTTTTTACTCCCCTCCCCTTTTTTTTTTTTTGTCCCTTTTTTTTTTTTTTTTTTTTTTCATGTTTTTTTAGCCAAAAGCATAAACAGAAGTAGTGATAAAACTAATTATATAAAAGCAATCATGTCAACTATTGCTCCCCGGACTGGGTGGATGTGCTGTGTGCAGAAGCTACTTCATGAAAGCTCTGCCCTGTGGAGTGCCCAATGGGGAAGTGTTGTGGTTTAATCCTATCTCAGCTGAAACCAGGACAGGAAGCTGTTCAGATGAACATAAGGAAATGTAGTATGTGATAATAGAACATATATGTAACTCTGAGTTCCTAAAGGTATTTTCTCTCTTTCTTCCAGATTCATCATTTTTGCACTTCCATGAATCGGATTGTGACATAGGAGGGTCTTCATCTTGCGAATCTGTACTTTCTCTCAACACAGAAAAAATTCTGGTATGCTATCAAGAATATAACGTACAAAGTAATTTTTAATAATTGTTGAAGTAGCAGGTGGCTTTAGCTGCCTAACTGATTAGAATGAAGTTCAGGCAAATAAGTACAAATAGAATCTATCAATCAGTAGGCATAGGTCTGGGCCCCAAAAGGCTTAAGTATGAATGAACTCAAGTTGCTCATGAAAGTATGATTTCTTAGTACTCCATCATGAGTCTCTAGAGCTGTCAGCAGTTTCAACTAGTTGAAGCTGATGTTTGTATTGAAGGCTAACCTTTACCTGGAGTAGTCTACCAATTATTTTTTTATTTTTAGAGGTGCAAGGGCTATGGCTGAAAAAGGGAAAGGTGTGTTAGTTTTGACCCAGATTAACTACCTGCATAAATTTACCACAAAATGCATATAAGAGTAGGAGTGATAACTTGCAATTGCTCCAGAAACAACATTGTGTGCAGATAATAGAGTTAGTGGCTTCAGACCATATTTCACTAAATGTAATACTGACATGGTATGTGGAGAATATTCTAACAAAAGAAGAGTATCTCTTGGTAGAGAGACTTCAAGAGGATTATTTTGGAATTTGGGTTTTCTTGTAACCTTGCTCTTAGCCTATTGGTCTTGAACAAATGTAGACTGAAGATTATATCAGAACACAGGTTTGATGTTACTTCTTCAGTCCAGTAGAGTCACAGATATTGAAAGTCTTCAAATAATTCCCCTATGAATATACAAATAAGCCTTGGCAAATTTGTAGAAATTGTTGGCTATGGGGAAGTGTGGAAGCAATATTCTAATTTGAAGCAACTTCCCAAAGGTGGCATTTGGAAATAAAACTACTCTTCTGCAAATCTACCAAGTCAATTATTTAACTGGAATGTTCTCCTTAGACATTACTTGATCAGATATTGGTCAGATCTGTCTAGTCTGGTGGTACTAGCAATTCTAAGGCAGTGAAATGTATATTAGTTTGTTAGAAATTTCCCTGTTTTTAAAAAAAAAAAAAAAAAAGTTTTGAAGAGAGCAACAGTTCAATCTATCGGGAGCTGGTGCCGTGATAAAAATTCCCCTCTCATTTCTTGAATACAGAATGACTCACAATTTTTGCATGTAGAGCTGCAGGATGTCTAACCTATAACTGTGTTCAGAATTTGTTGAAGAAGTATGAATCCTTTTCCTCCTCCACCCCAAGAACCAAACACTATTTTGATATTCTGTAAAAACAAAACAGATGAGGTAGATGAGGGCAGGGGAAACTGCGTGGTACTTCTCTTGCTGAGTGTCATGTGCAGGTCTGTAATTTAGAGTACATTAATGTAATGCCAGATTCTTTCGGTTGTAGCTTATTTTCCAGTATCCAGTGTAGAATCTTGCTATATCTTATCTTTTGTCTGCAGACAAAGAAGTGTAGGCCTTTTTTGTAAATCCACCAAGGAAGAGATTGTACTTCAGTAAAAATGATTTCTTTCTAATGTTAAGACAATTATAGAATAATAATGTTTTGCAGAGTTAAATACTGAACATTTGCTTTATGAAGTAGGTTTTACAGAAATTACCTGGAGGCCATTGATGATATAAAAAGGTTGTATTTGGATGTGTGTGGTTTGTAAATACATGGTCTGCAATGTAGGCTTTGTTTTCTCATTGGTATACCTTTGAACCCTGCTCATTCTCGTGCTGGTTTTAAATGACTTTTTTTCTATGAGGAAATGAACTTTTCCATTCTGTTACTGTAGGTGCAGCAGTAGGTGGAATAATAATTCTCAGAACAATATAGTTTATGAGCTCTATTTCAGTAAAAACAAGGTTTGTAGAATCCAATTTGCTGGTCGTTCGTACCCTCCAAAATACACAAGTTTCTAGAGAAGACCAAACTTTCTTCTTATTCCTAAGAGTATTAGATGTAAAGGGTAGAAGTTGTGCAATGTGATTTGGTCAGTTACTTTGGCACCTTGTAGATTATTGAAACGTCTGTGTCATGGACGCAAGTAACGAGGCTACTTTTGATTGAGCAAGCCAAAAAAAAAAAGTGGAAGGGAGGAGGACAAAGTGCAGTCCTCTCAGTAGAGAAAATGAGTTAAATATGTTCTCTGAAGCTTAAGGTGTTTAACTGTCTTCCCTGAAGTTAGATGTACATATGTGCTGTTTAGCTGAAGCAAAAGAAGAGAACTGAGCAGTGAGAGAAGTTATTTTTTCTCCTTCTTGCTTCGTAAAAGCTTGGAAGGCCTACAAAATAATAATTTTGTATTTTTGTAAAATAAACTGCTCTGGTATGCTTTCACCTGTCTGTGGAAAATACTTGTGAAAATGAACAGAGTATTTCTGAGGGGATGTCTTTGGCAGTATTGGTTTCTGTAGGTACGTTATTTGGGGAACTGAAATCTTAGATGAGGCCGCAATTGGCTGAACAAAGTCTATGACTGATAGAAAGTTACTGTTGGAAGTACAGCCTTTTTACTTTACTTTAACAGTATGGCACTGTTAAGTTAAACTTGTCTTTATTGCTGGAGAGATACTCTTTTCAGTGTTTTCTGTAGTACCCCCCTTGCCTTTGCAGGAGACAAAGGAATAATTCATGGGGTAGAGAGTATAAACTTTCCTATGAAGTAACATGTGTCTTAGACTTCCAAAACTTCATGTTAAGCAGATGTAATATAGAAACATCAGCCACTGGAAAAATGCTGACAATGTCCTTTCATCTGAAAGGTTTGGTTAACCTTATGTTAGAGAGGATGACAGCTACACCTAACTGAAGAGCAGTTTTTATCCCTGTGGAAGACTAGGAATGAATTTGTTTTCAGTTACCTTAAAGCAATTACATTAGTCTTAACTTTTTTATTTAAGGCATTCTCTTAGGGATTTAAGACACGGGTTTTCTATTAAATTCTTTGCTGTTGTTTGCTGAACACTTAAAAAACATGATGTTTTACAGAGTCAAGCGAAGTTGCTTGCAGAGCAAAAACGATTTCCATTTGCTACTGATAATGACAACACAAATGAAGAACTGGGTAAGATGCCTTATTTAAGGTTTGTGCAGGTGAATTATGTGCTAATTATTAGCACTGAATGTTTTGAAACTAAACTGATGTTTCCTTAGTGATGCATTAAGTTTAAAGTGATCCCAATAAGCCTGAAGATACAGTGAGGTTTCTCTGGTCATACAAAGAAAATATGTGTATCTGTTCCTAAAAATCTTTTCTGCTTTGCTTACTAGAATTCTTCACCATGTCTGCTTAAGCAAGTGTTCAAAAAGCATTTTGACTAAATCCTGTTAAGCCATGTCAGTTATTTTCCACTTCCCTTTTTGTGTGGTTATTGATGACTCAAACTATTTGAACATCCAGAAAATGTCACCAATGGAATATGCTTTCTATCAAGCATAGATCTTGGATCTCTCTTCCCATCAATGCTTACAGGCAGCAGGAAGGCTTTCTGAATTATGTCCTTATACAGGCTGCTACTTGATGTTTTTTTCAAAGCACACTCAGTGCAGAAAATGGAGGCATTTCAAATAGAGCAACAGGGAATACTTTCCTCAAAGGACTTGAGGAAGGAGTTACTTGTACTGCTTCTCCAAACTGGTATCCTCTATAGGAAGTGGGGGTATTACAAGGCAGCAAAGAGATTGTTGAGGATGTATGTCAAGGAAGATAGCAGACTGTCTTTTATGTAAGAGCAAAGGGAGACTTTATTCATAAGTTGTCTAATGAAATTAAAGCAATTGAGTAGCTTTTGCTGACATAATTTCTGCCTTCACAGATTTATCCAGGAAAATTTGGGGACTTAATCTTTTTTCATATTCTTAGCATACCTGACTATGTTCATAGAGTCCTGCAGGGGATACCGAATTTCCATCCAGCAGAAAATATTTGATGCTTTTAGAATCTGCTCTGTAGACTCAGAAGACTATGCCAGAATGTCCCTATCCTCATGTTTGGCCTGTAGGCTGGCACCTGCCTACCCACTTTATTTCAACTATGTCCTGGTGTGAGAAGCCTGGGTCCTTCTTGTTTGTGTGTGTTGCTTTTAACTGTTCTGAGGAAGTGTGAAATGTACGGGGCATTCTGAAGTAATGTTGGTACCCAAATACTTGAGCTAATGGACCTTTGTTAACCCTTAGATTTTTCAGAATAAAGTACTTACTTGTATTTTTGTAGTATTTAATTAAAGATGAAAAGATTAATCTAGGAGATGAAATTTAAAAAGAAGCTGATACTGTATCAGCTACCAGCTGTCAACCACTTGCCATGGTTTTACAGACATACTCTATGACCTCCTGCATTTTGCCAAGAGTCTTGGATAAACAAAATAAACTAATTATCTGCAAGACAATGAGCCTTCATTATCTTGCTTCCTCCGCTTTTTTCCTGAATAGTGGCATGGTTGAGTTGATTTTATTTTGCGTGCCAGCTGTTCTGTGTTCTGGGATTGGAACCGTAAAGATGATACTAAGAACTGTGTAGTCTTGGAGGAGAATGATATGAGGAAAATTCAAGAGCTCTTTAACCTGTCCTTCACACTGTCAATTTTCTTTCCTTTTTTGGTAATGCTATGTGTCTGTACCAAGTGAAGCTTTTTATGTATTGAGAGGAAAGCTTATATTGCACACAAATGCTTCCTTCTGCTTAATAGGAATGCTCCAAGAATGAAGCAAGCTCTGGATTAAATACATTTCTTATTTCTCCTTCATATAACTTTTTTCCTCCTTTAATAAACAGTGCTTAGTGACACTGCCAAAACAATGTGGCTCTGCCTACATGAAAGATAAGTGTCCATGTTCTATTAAAAATATCTTTGTTCTGATTGGCTTATTTGTCTTTTCTCATATTTAAGTAAATAATTCAGCTAATAGGCACCTCTTTCATTCTGTTTGGATGACTGCTCAAACTAATTAGAAGTATGGGAAAGGTGAATTCCCACTCCTAGGTCCACTATCAGCCGTTCATGCAAACTACTTGGGGAAAAGTTGTACTTCAACTTTCATAGCTCTGGTCTGCAAGATACTTGGGCTTTGTGGGCAGTGTAGACAGAGCTTAGTCCTGTGTGAGGTCAAAACATGCGAAATGAAACAATTTGAGATATTCAACTGTCAGAACTGAACTTCAGTCATGCAAGCACAACTGCAACTTTCCAGTCTTGTGACTCGACTGTATTTTTATATCTTGTGGAGATTACAGGAACATATTTCTAAAACAGTGGTCTGTTTCCTTTCCAAACACTTGGCTTCTACTCTGAAGTGGGGGGATATGCAAGAACTTCAAAGCTTTTCATAATTTTAGATTCTGTAGTTTTTCAATCTCATTTTCATAATAATGGAATCACTTTTGTTGAGGTTTTTCTAAATAATTCAAATGAAGGAAAAACTTACTGTGAGGTAGTAAAGTTTAGCAAAATATGTACAAACAAGTACAATCAGATGTTCTCTAATGTAATTATAAAAAAAAGTTACCCAGTGTTAGCCAGACTCACTTATAACTGGAAAAGCTTCTAGGGCTACTAAATGGGATCATAGTACCTATCCCAGTCCTAAGTACTTTAGAGCAAACATGGATGCTTTCTTGAACAACCTGTAAAAAGGAGAGAAAAAAATCCTAAACAAACCACAAAACAGTTCTGATGAGCACAGTCTGAATTGAATAATTAATGAATGCTAGGTAATGGTTGAGGGGAGTAATTTCAGTGGCAGTTCAGAAATAATTTGACTCCTTCAATCTTCAGTACAAGGTAGGAACTTTCATTAAATACAACCAAATTGTAAAATGTATTAAAAAAAAAAAACAGATTTTTTTTTTTTCCTGTTTTATTTACATTTGTCATTTTTTTGTTAGCAATTGCTTACGTGTTGATTGGCAACAGCTTGTATGATGAAGCCATACGACATTTTTCAACAATGCTGCAGGTAAGTTTTCTCTTTGGACTCCTAAAAATCACTTTATAAAGTTATCCATTACAACATATGGCTTTTATTAAAACAAAGATTCAGTTAAGGATTTTAAAATTACAGTAATTATTCTATAAGAGTAATTATTCTATTATTTGTTAATTTTTTTCCATCCAAACTTAAGCGCACTCTTACAATTAGGTGATTCAATATCTTGGTTATTTGGTGAGTTTTTTTCCTCATCTGTAGGAATAAACTTTTCATGGCATTTTGACCAAAAAAAAAAATAAAAATCTTCAGAAACCTGACCTGTGCAAAATTGAACTTCCTTTAATTGCCCTCTTAATGTGTAGGCTGAGATATTTTAATGTGGATTTTTTTGAGTGACAGTTAGCAGGTTGCCAGTAACATTAGAGAAAAAACCTGACAGAAATCACTTATTGCTAGTGGCAGGTGCCACATTGCTTTCACAATGATAAATGATTTTGTGTGCTGGGTTTATCCTTTTTCTTCAGTGTTAAGCATTTGATCAGTTTAATATATAAGTAAAACGTAACTAATACTTCAACATAGTTTTATTTCTGACCAAGGTAGAGAATTCAGAATCTTCTTCTATGATGTAGAAGGTAGCCACTTTTAAAACAAAACCAACCCCAACAGTTTAAAAGCTTCAACTAAAGCTGATCTCAAAATGCTGTATTTTTATGGCTGAGAACCTGGGACTACCGGAAGCATGGACCTGCTCTTTGATCTAAACTGGTTGTAGCACACAAATGCAAGCTGAAAGTAAAACTGTAAATAATAGCATGGGGTTTTTCTGACTCAAATGTCATATGACTTGTAATTAAATTGAGTGAAATTGTGGCAATTTAATGGAATTATTCCAGGGAATTTATCAGAGGACCAGATTTGTTTGTTTTAGGTGTTTGGTGATCTCTGTCTTTGATTTGGTTTTAATGTGAGAAATTTTTTTTTTTTTTACCCTAATGAGAAATCCTGCTTCAAAACCTCTGGACTTATATAATGTTTCCTGCCTTCTCTTTATTAAGAAGGAAACTTAATACAAGTGAGGATAAGCAAAATACAGTGACTGTAGAAAGATACTGTGAGAAGTGTGTATATAATAGAGTACCTTTGCAATGCACACATCTCAGTTGAAATGAGTATCATGCTTATTGCATGTCTGAAAGGCTGCAAAGTGGCTATGATTGTTCATTCCGCCTTCTATAAGGCAATTTTAAATACGTATAAGGTGAGTATTAAAACATCTAACACAACAAAACAGCCTTGTTTAGCTGCTGTATTAAAAGTAGGGAAGTTACCTGAAGTCGACATTGGCAAGTGTGCACTTAGAATCAACTCATGACTGGCAAGCCACCAGCATTGGTGTGCCACTATCTGTTGTTTTGTCAATGGAAGAATTTGTTTCTTGGCAGTTGTCCCAGTTAAATGAGACCAGGCCTATGCTACAAACTTTTGTAGCACAGCTGTGTTGGTTGCAGGTGTGAAGATGGACAGATTCCTGACTGGTTTTCAGGGAAACTGACTGCATAGGCATTGATGTGCCAAAAAAACTGGTTTTGCTGTTGTAGTTCTTCAAATTTGGATGGGAAACCATGGTGGAGTAAATAACATTGAACAAGAAGTAGATTCACTATGTAAGATTCATCTCCTTAAGTGCCTGAGTTGGAAAGCCGCAGACTTAAATCTAACCAAAGGAAGGTTTGTTTGAATTTTGCTGAACTATTTTGGCAGAATACCTTTAATTTTCGTTGTTGCCTGAATGCAAATTTCATCAGGATGTACCAATTTCCTGCTCCCTAATTTTAAATCTTAGATTAGGAAGAAAACAAGCTTTGAATGGCTCAGTTGTATTTGTTTATTATCACTTCAGTGACATGAGATAAAAGAAGTCATATAATTACCAGTAAGGTTACAAGTAATGAAGTTTGGACCAGACTATACTAATGTGTACATACTTCTGATAGGTGGTGACACTATAACTGCACTCTGTTTAGCTCTTTTTCTAGTCAAATACTCCAGAACAATTCCAGTAAATTGAATTCAAAGTTGTGTTTATGAAAGCATGGACTGTAATACAATCTATTTCTTTGCTTAACAACTGTGATTTTCATTGCTTCCTACTTAAAATCAGCGAGAATTAAATAGATATTGAAGAAAGACACCTTTTTGGAAAAAAACCAAAACAGCACAAACCCACAACTGATTATTGTATTAATTTTTAATCTTAACAGGAAGAACCAGAGCTGGTTAGTGCAATTTATGGACGAGGGATAGCATATGGAAAAAAAGGACTACATGTGAGTAGATAATTATTTAAATTAATATCTGACTAAATTATTTGAATCCAAACTCTAAGAAGGCCTGTTAGAGGAGGAGCTAGACTGATTAGAACTTGATAGGTTCACCCCAAAGTCTTTGTGCTGTCCTACTATAATGATGTGTCCGTCCCTTAGTAGGTGCTGCATAACATAGAGGGATCTAGCGAATCATACTGCACGAGCCATGGGTATATTTGCTTTGTGGGACTATGGAAGTAAAGGACTGTGAAGCAAGGGTGCCAAAGGAGAATATAGACACATCCAATCTGTATTTGGAAATGAAAGTGTCTTTCCTTGCAACTTGAAAATATCATCAACTCTTGCAATCCAGTAGGCTTTATATTGCTTCTTGATTGCCTATGCCTCTTGATACATATATAACCTTAAATTTGCTCACCAAAAAAATAGCAAAGTTAAATTTCTTACAGTTACAGCTGACTGCACAAACAGTTTCCTGAGCAAAAGTAAGTTTAAAAATAGACTATGGTCCTTGTAGGTTGAGTTTGTGGCCTGTTGAATCATGGTTGAATGGTTGCTGGAATTCTGTGAGAAAGAATGGTTGAATAACTCCTTGAAAAGCTTCCTTTGTGCAGAATATTTAATTCTTTAGTGGTGCTGACAGGAGCTTGAAGTCCCTAATATTTGCATGTTTTTAACACCAGCATGAGTTTGGCTAGGTGTTGAGACACCTTCACTTCATAAAAGTTTCTGTGAGTGACACTTTCAAGACACAAAGATGATGTCAAGCACATGCAAAACTTCTTTGCCTTGAATAAGATCAATGAAATCTCATATGGAATTTCCTATATAACCAGTTTGGATGTTTGGTTTTTTGTTTGGTTTTTTGTTTGTTTTTTTTTTTCCAATTAAGTTACTGCTTCCATACTACAATTTATTGAGGACAATACAAAAATTTACATAGGCAAGATGCTGATGGCATCCACCCATTCACCAGTACTACTTGGATGAATTTACAAACAGTACTGATTAAAACACTGATGGGTGAGAGTATGTGCGTGTGTGAGTTCACGTGAGAGCTTGAGCCAGCTTTGCTGTCAAGAAAGGTACTTCTGGAGCTGTAAACTTAATGTTTATTCACAGACTTACATTAATAAATTATTAGAGGTACAGCATAATGATGATGTGTACAAGCAAAGTTTATTTTTCTTGTTTATAGCAGATAGGTGGGTTTTTTCAGCTATTTGTAGAATACTGCATCTTAATGTTATTAGCAAAGGTACGAAGGGCTTTTAATGTAAACTGATACACTTTCAGAAACTTAGCCAATCTAGTTGTCCTTCAGTCTTCAGAGTATATTACTCTAAGTATGCACAGTTGTTTACCTTGTTTATTTTTTCCCTTTTCAGGATATGAAAAATGCTGAACTTGCTCTGTTTGAGCTCAGTAGGGTGATTAGTCTGGAACCAGATCATCCTGAAGTATTTGAACAGCGAGCAGAAGTGAGCATTTCTTCTCTCACTTCAGATTTTTGGAGAAGTCACAGTTATACAGTGTTTTCACATGTTTCTTCACTGGTTTAATGACTAAAGCACTTATCTGTGTTTTTCTGTGAACATTCCTCCTTTCTTTTAAAAAATATATAGTGTAATTATATCTCAGTGTAATTTGTGCAATGTTTATTTTTAAAGTGAAGCATATGCCATATGGAGTTACTATAGCCAATAGAATAGCATATATGATCTTGCTATATATCTTGCAACATAATGTGTGTTTTGTTTGTTGTTTATTTAATATAATGAATTAAAATATCACTTGAAGCTTACTGTTTGCACTTAGTGTGGAGAAAGTAAATTTATTGTTAGGACTAGTTGGTAAAACACCAAACCTGTAAAGAATGAGTTTTTAATCAAATGTTTAGGGTTTATATTCACGCAGATATTTTTCATTTTGAAAATCATGGGGTGTTTTGCCAATTAACACCCATTACAGAAAATGGATTTCAAGAAGCAGCTCTGTAGACAAATCAAAAGCAAAAATATTTATTAAAGTCAGCATACAGTATAATGATAACTGCCATAATATGAAATTGTAATTCACAGGTTTCATGTTTTTCATGATTTGTTAATACATTTGTTAATAATATTGATCTAAAACCATGAAAGGCATTCAAATAATTGGAAGATAGACCATTTTCCATTGGGGGAATATTATTACATTTTCAGTTGCATGTGTTGAAATAACTTGAAATAGAGTATTTTGCTTCAGCTGACTTGTTTTTATTTGGAATACTAGATTTCTGCAAATGTTATTGGTGATGTTCATGTACACTGCTATTTTTTTTTGGAGAAAAATGCTTTTGGATTTTCCCTTTGATAGGGATTTAAAAGCAATAAGTGCTGGAATTTATAGTAGAACTTAGAATCATAGGGTGGTTTGGGTTGGAAGGGGCCTTAAAGACCATCTAGTTCCAACTCCCCTGCCATGGGCAGGGACACCCTCCACTAGACCAGGTTGCCCAAAGCCCCATCCAACCTGGCCTTGAACACTGCCAGGGAGGGGGCAGCCACAACTTTCCAGCCTGTTCTAGCAAATACAGTTACTCTATTGCAGCTGAATGTGAAAAAGAATAATCTTCATATTTCTAAAACAAATCTATTTAGCCTGTTTGCTTTAAACTATGTTTTTGTTTTATACTTTTAGATATTGTCCCCACTAGGACGAATCAGTGAAGCATTATCTGATCTCACCAAAGCTATTCAGCTACAACCATCAGCACGGCTCTACAGGCACAGAGGTACCCTTTACTTCATATCTGAGGTTAGTGGTTTTTAGGGATCCTGTTTGATTTTGGACGTGTGGATGCTGTTGATTATTTTGTTATTGTTGTTTGTGCCAGTTGTTACTGTTGTTCAAGAGCTTCTTCCCTATTTAAATTAAAAAACAAAGTAAAAACGCCTGATTTCCTGTAGTTGACTTTCTGACAGTTCAGAGTTATTCTTCAAGTATTTCATCTGCATATCTGTTTAATGCAGATAATCAGAGGTACATGTACCTTGCATGTACATCTCAGATTGTTTTGTGTGTTTGAGGAGTAGGATATGCATAAAGAATTTGACGTGATTTATAATCTACAGCTGCATTTAAGCAGTATTGTTAAATGCCAGTCTAAAAAGAAAAATAGTTATGGCCAAAGCAGTAACTGTCCTATATACTTTAAACAACCACACAACAAACAAGCCTACAAAAATGCTAACATCCTATTTTGTGATGTAATTGCTGTGCGTTGTTCTTATGCTTTAATGTAAAACAAGTAACTTTATTTTCAAAGATTGTGTGAATACTAAATAGCTGATCTCCCACTTAATCCTTCTGATTTCACTGTTTGTTTCCAGTTATTTTTTTACTGCTGTAAAAAATATAGCACTTGCTGTAAAAGTTGGAATTGTGTTGTGCATTCCTTATTCTTTGATATTCTGACTGGCAGTTGACAATCATTGCTGCTTAGCCCTGAGACTGACATCATATATTAAGCAAAGTTCTGTAGTTTACTTTTATGAAAATAAACGTATGTCTTCCTCTTGATATGGCATTTCCTCTGTTGTCTAAAATCTATTTTATCACAGGATTATGCAACAGCCCATGAAGATTTTCAGCACTCATTGGAACTCAACAAAAATCAGCCTATAGCTATGCTTTATAAAGGCTTAACCTTTTTTCACAGAGGACTTCTGAAGGTAAAGCTATGTTAAATAATGGTTCATGTAGAACAATACCATCTATTTGAAGTTACTTCAATAAAATAGTGGAAATGTCATAGGTGTTGATATATGTATTTTCTCTCACATAAGGAAGACTTTTCAAGGCAAAAGAGTGCAAGCAAAATTAAAAGGTGCCATTGCTGACTGTAATACTTCATGGTATGATGTGTAAATGCTGCTGGTCTTGCTGGATCTTGGTAAATCAGCGATAACTGACGTGTTTATGGAGTGCTTTGAAAGATGTTTGTGCTTAGCACCTCTGCTAATATCTGTATGGTTATATTCAAAATTTCTTTCCATGAAGTGGAGACTCCCTAGGTTTTGTTAAGGGGAAAGAGACGAAGAGGAAAATAATGTTAAATTCTTCCTCAAATGAGCTAGAAGGCAATCAAGGAAACTGCTGATAGAAAGCCCTGCATCTGTGCATGTGTATTTCAGTTATATGTTAATTCTGAAATGCTGGTATCTAAACTGAGGGAACATAGTTGCTTCCTCAGATTCTAAAATCAGCAGGGAAGCAAGTTCTTCCCATGCATTTTAAATGTTTCACCATTTTCTGACTCAAAACTTCTCTGTGTTTTATGTGTAATAATATTGCACCTGTTTCTTGCTTGTAAAGTATTTAGAGATATTGCCACAGTTTTTCTGAGGAGAGAGTAACTAGGCAAGTTGTCTCAAATCCTCAGTTTGAAAAGTGAGGATGCAGCTGTGTGATTTTTCTAAATTCCAACAGAGTGGAAGCTTTTTTTTTTTTTAACCTCTGCTAACAGGTTGGGTTTCATTAGGAGTTATATGAAGAAATCCTTACAGAACCTGGAGACAGCCCAGGACTCCTGAGTTTCAGCCCCGTATCTCTCATAGGCAAGCACTGCATGCTTGGTTGTCAGGTTTTTTTCCTTTTTTTTTTTTTTTTCCTTTTTCTTTAGCAAACAGGCTACTTGTCCATTTTCTTAGTACCCAAGCTGGTATTTTTTTTACACGTTCTCAGTGTATGCTGTGAGAACTTCAGGCTATCATTGAACTTACTGTCTGTATCTTATTGTAGTCGAATGAGTTACTTGCAAATAATAGTTTGATTGAATTTCTGACTTTTGGTGTAGGCAGCAGAGAGTCTGAAAGTGATGGTGGAAATATAACAGACAAGGATAAATAATATCTCAATTTGCAAAATGGAAGCAATGTTTTATTCTTTCTGTTATGTAGATCAACACATTTCTGCACCACCACCTCCTTCCTCCCAATTTCTTTTCTCAAAGGAAGTATCTTCCCTCTCTAATATTCAAGTTCTGAGAGATTGTGACTGATTGGCTTTTCACCCCCAGGTATACCCTAGCTTCCAGTCAGGTTCATACTGCCCCTTAAAGGAAGGCTATACACATCATCTCTTTGGTTTTACTAGGCTTGCTGAAAACTGAGATTTGGGATGAGGGTGGGAGAATGTTCCTTTTTGAGTGAAAAGAAATCGTTGCTTCTGGATCATTGCTTTGGGGAATAATTTCTTGGATTTAAAACTTACCTAGAGGACATGAGCCTATCAGTAATGATAGGTGATTATCTTAGATTTTTGTTCAATAGATATTTTTGTGCATGTTTTAGTGCAGAAAATATTTGATAGACATTCTTATTCAGAAAAACTAAATTGACTGAAGATACTAATGATTCTTTCCTTACAGCATTTAATTTCTTGCACTATAGACTTCAAGACACTTTTCAAGCATTCCTTCATAATATAAAGTAGTTGATTTTTTTCATCCTTAATTCTAAGTCTCGGTACTACATTTGCCAATTTACACAGCCAGTCCAGTTAAAAAAACTGAGTTCTTAATCAAATCCTTTGAAGAGGAATATTTGTTTGAACATATGCATATAATTATTTTTAGCTATTTTTATTACATTGTATTCCTCACAGCAGCAGTACACATATGAAGTATTGTGTGAAGATGATCATTTACTCTGTAATCCTTAAGAGAGTAGTTTGCTAACTGCACATAGAATGCAATAAAACAATGAAAGGCAGAGTAAAGATTTGAAGGAGTCTTTTGGACTGCAAAACTAAGAAGTGTCTTAGGAATGAAAGAGGAAGACTGCAAGGAGAGACTACTTTGCCTACAGACTGAGCTTTCAAAGCAACTCTGAAGGGATTTCATCTCTGAAATCTATTAAGATGCTAAAAAAATCACTCATTCTCATTGTCTTGGTTTTGGCTGAGATAGAGTTAATTTTCTTTCTAGTAGCTGGTATAGTGCTGTTTTGAATATAGGATGAGAATAACCTTGATAACACACTGCTCGTTTTAGATGTTGCTAGATAGTTGTAGTGCTTATGCGAAGCTGAGGACTTTTCAGCTTCTCACGCCCTGCCAGGTGCACAAGAAGCTGGGAGAGCACAGCCGGGACAGCTGGCCCAGATTGGCCAAAGGGACATTCCCTACCATGGACATCAGGCTCTGTATAGAACTTAGGGAAGCAAGCTGGGAGGCAGATTCGCTGTTTGGAAACAGACAGGGCATTGGGTGGTTTGGGGTTTTTTTTGGTTTGGTTTTGGTTGTTTTTTTTGGTTTTTTTTTTTTCTGTGGGTGGTGACCAATGGCATTTGTACATCACTTGTTTTATTGTCATCACCATCTCCCTCTGTTATCCTATTAAGCTGTCTTTATCTCAACCCACCAGGTGGTCTTTTTCTCATTCTCCTCCCCATCCTACCGGGTGGGGGAGAGGTCAGAAAGTGGCTTCATGGTGCTTAATTACCCACTGGGGTTAAACCACAACATTCATGGCATGTTAGACAAAGGAATTCCAGCTAAATCTGTCATTACTGTAAAGAATGTTGCAGTATTTCATTTGTTATATGATTATTATTACTCCATAGATTGTAATAAATTCACGCCATGCTTGTTCCTCCCAAAGGTTTTGACAAATAACTGTAAATCCATGGCTAGTAACTTCTGAGGATGCTAAAATTAAACAAATGCTGTGACACATTTTTCTGTTGATGTCTTTCTGTAGGAAGCCATTGAATCATTCAAAGAAGCTCTAAAGCAGAAAGCAGACTTCATAGATGCATATAAAAGTCTGGGACAAGCCTACAGGTAATTGCATTCAGATATAGTTTTAAAGTCAGTTTTCTATCTGATTGTTCTTTAAAATGCACTTGAAGTTTTACATGTTTGTTACAAAACTGCAGAATCATATGTGTGTTTCGTAGCTCCCTCAGCCAGTATGGCTATGTCAGGATACATTCAATATAAATAATTTCTAGGTTTGCTTTGGATTTTTAATTCAGTCTCCAGTAGCTCTTTGAGTTCCCCAGACTCAAAGGTTAGGTAAATGGTTTTCAGTAAGATGTGGTTTAGGTATGCTAACTGATTTTTAAATGATATAAATTTTTAATATAAACTGTTGATTAATATGCTCATTAGTTGCCATCTGATATTATTGTGCTACTTAAATTTATGAAAAACTCATTGCATAGTATGTATTATTTTATAGAACTGGTATATTCTTATCAGTTAATCTCTTGATATTTATAGTTCTGAGAATTCAGCTAATTTCCTGTTTAGGATATTTTTAATAAAGACGTGTAGTTTCTTACCTATTAATCAAGTAATTAAAAAAAAAAAAGGCAATCTCTAGTAAGGTAACTAATCACTCTTTTCATTTTTTTAATTTACATTGAATATAAAATAATTTATGGTTGAATAAAAGGTATCACTTTAAAGGGGGTTTGCAGCTAATTACTAAGGGGAAAAGTACACATAGCTTGCATATAACAAGACAAGAACATAACATAGTCAGCAACTGAATATCTTTGCTCATTGTAGTTCTTTTCCCAACCTGCTGTGTCTTGTCAGCTTTTTATTTCCTGCTTTACACTTTTATTTTTGGAAAGCACTGAACTACAGCACAGATGCTGCTGTAACATAAATGGCTTTTATGTAAGCAAGGGTTAAGTTGGGTAGGGTTGGTGTGCAAACATGACGTGGTCATGTGCTCTTTTTCCTCAGGCTTTATGCTTCCTTCAGCATAGAGAACATGCAATATTCACTGAAGGCAGTGTCAATTAGATTTTGTTGTTGTTGTTGTTGTTTTTCACTCTGTGGACTTGTACTTTATTTACCAGCGTATCTAAATTCTGAACTCAATGGAGAATCACTAATTTCCTCGTGAGTTTTTCTGTGGTAGTTGTTGTTGTGGTTTGTAGGTACTTTCAAGGTGCTAAATAACCATCAGGGATTTAGCCTGGAAGATGGACAGCTGCCTTCTTAGGTTTCCATTGCTTTAACTTTTTTGTTTTGTATTTGGATGTGGGAATGCCTGTCTAGTTGATCAGCTGTTCTACGCTGTGCTTAAGAAACCTTAATCTGCAGAAGTTTTATTTTGAAGGATAGAAAAAAGCAAGCCTTGAAATGTCTCATTTTGCACTGCATTGTTGTTTTACAAAGCAAAAGTCACTTAACCAGAGTATTCCTAATCAGCTTAAATTTGTTGCTTTTATTCCCTCTCACTGTCCTCTGCCTCCTATTATTTCCTGACAATCAGAGAACTTTTGGAGAAGGAATGTCAAGAAACCTACCTTTTTTTTTTTTTTTATAAGAACTTAATGTACAAAGCATAGTTACTGTTGACTCTTCTAAATGTTCAGCAGATAGAGAAGGCCAGAAGCTGAATATAGTATTGTTTAATAACTGAGGATACTGTAGCTAGTGACCAATTATGATAAGTCTGAATTACTTTCCCATGAACACTCAAGTCTTAAAACAGGCAGAGATAATAATTTCATTTCTCCTGGGCACTGTCAGTTGTTAAATTCTTCTTTCTAAAATCTTGTGTTTTAAGTTCACACTTCTTCTTCTGCATCAAATAAGTTTCAAATACAATGCTTAAACACCTTTGCAAGAATTCTTTTTATAGTGGAAGTAGACAATTCTTAGTCTGATTTGTCCTTCTGTACAACACCAGTTAGAGCATTTTACTTATTAATTCCTGCTTCAAATCTAGTGACGTAGGTGTTTGTCCATTTATTTGAAACTACAGCTGTAGTTAATTGCTGTTCTGTCTAAAAAGTCTTTTTGGCAAATGTATTTAAAACTAGTAAATCTTGTTTGTTCTTTCTAGCATTTTTCCTGTTTGAATTAATTTCATCTAATATAATTTAATGTGGAAAGAATTTCATGATCTTAAACTTAAAAAAATGAGTGTACTGGATAAAAAAACCTGAAGAAAAATTAAGTTGTGTACTATTTCTGTTTCAAATCTTTTTCATGCTAGTTTCTCCATGGCTATTTTTACTGAAAGCTGTCCTGTGTGTGGAGTAATTCCAGTCAATAAGTTTTTAGTTAGTTTCAGCTTTCAGACACCATGTGCTTTCTTCTTATTCAGTATTTCAGTAGTTAGTATATTTTTAAAAGCGTGTTTATATTTAGAAGTTGAAAAGACCTGTCATAAATAGTGTTTTCCAAGAATGCTTTTTGTGGAAATTTTGTTTACTTTAGTTTCTGAAGAAATACCATAGATACGTCTTTTTATGGTTTATGCCCATGGAAGACTCTGAAGATTTGTGGTCTTGTGGGGTTGTATTTTGGAGTACACGTTTCTGGGAGTAAAAAACTCTGTGCAGCTGTTCTATTACCACTGAAGAAGAGTTGCAAAATTACTGCTTTTCTTAAAGAAATTTTCCATTAGTACTGTGTTCCCCTTTAATGATATCCCCTTTGGATGCAATAAAACAGCTTTTAACAAGTAATTTTGTTGTCACTATTGCCTTCTATATTCTTCACTTTCCACTTTATGGAATCGCCTAGAGAGCTTGGCAACTTTGATGCTGCTACAGAGAGCTTCCAGAAGGCTTTGCTGCTAAATCAAAATCATGTTCAGACATTACAGCTTAAAGGAATGATGCTTTATCATCATGGTAGCTTAGATGAAGCACTGAAGAATTTTAAGGTAAGCAGGCCCTAAATAAATACAAAATTGAAATGTTTTAACAAGGACCAGTATTCAACAAGTGCAATAAAATGGAAAAATGTCAAAGTTTTTCATTCTGACTGTGTATGTGCGTTTGAACTAGAATTATTTTTTTGTGAAGTCTGTCTTAAAATATGTATAAAACCTTACAGTTTTTAATCAAAAATGGAGTTTTGCTAAAACTAAGATACTTCATCTAATTTTTTTTAATGAATTTCTAAAACCAAGCTCTGGTTGAAATTTTTTATGGTTTTGGGAAGGTGTTTTGTTTGGTTTGAGTTTTTTTTTGGTTTTTATTAAACTGGTAATTGTGTTCTTGCTAATATTTGGGTTTCAACCCAAGCTAAAAGTTTTTTCCATATCTGACAGAAGAAGGAAAATAGTTTTCTTTGTAATTTTAACTATAGAAAGTTCTAATGTTTCTTTAATTTTTCTGAGGTGTTTTCTTTGTTTTGAAACACTCAGAATATATTGTGATTCATTGAGCTTGTAAAAATGTATGTGTTTTCATAGGTAAACAAAATCTTGCCTTTCTCCGTTGGCATTGAATAATGGCCTCATTTTGTAGACAGAACAATAAAGGCATATGTTAATCATATGTCCATATCCTTAAAACAAGGAATGAAATAAGATGTGGAAACAATTACAGCCCTTTCTGAGTGAGGGTGTGCTTATCCCAAGGAGGACACTTCATGTGCATTGTTATGTATTCACCTTCTATAACGCAATTTGTAGATACTGGTTTAATTGAAAAGATATTTCAACTTTTAAGATGGAGATGCTCTTCTAAAGACATGTAATTGCTAGAGGAATTAGAGCATTAATTTTTTGAATGAAAAATAGGAAGTTGCTATATGTTTAGCATATAGTCAATAGCTGACTAATGTAATGAAGTGTACTGATGCGTGAACTAGTGAAGGTATGGATGGAAGAAATGGCAAGAAATGAACTAGCCAAATAAAACTTGTTACTAATAGTGACAGGATTGTTTTGTCTAATTTCATTCAACTAACATTGAACCTTCTGTAGTGCTAACATCATTATAGCAAACATGATCTATTTTCATAAAAAGGCAAGTGTAATCAAGAGCATGTTTGCACTGGCAGTTCCTTTTTTTTTCTTCCTTTCAATGAAGTTGAAAATATTTTTTTCTTACATTTGCTAGCAACTTAAGTGCTCGGCATCATTTGAAAGAAAATTGTAATAGAAGTGGATCTTAATAATCAGTAAATTTTTTTCATGTGGTCTTCTGACCAAACAGGTTAGTTTATTTAAAGATACTCATTCTCTCTCTTGATTTATGGGTGCTTTGTTCCTTTAATCTCCTAGAGATGTCTGCAGCTAGAACCATACAATGAAGTATGCCAGTACATGAAAGGTCTCAGCCATGTTGCAATGGGACAGTTTTATGAAGGCATAAAAGCTCAGACTAAAGTTATGTTAAATGATCCACTACCAGGTCAGAAGGCCAGCCCAGAATATCTGAAAGTGAAATACCTCCGAGGTAAGTTGGAATTGTTTTTCTCTTTTTTAATCTTCTTAAATCCTTCAAGAACCTTCAAAAATGCAAGCATGCTTGTCATTATGGCCATTTAAAAAAAAAAAATAAAAAAAAATCATACAGTCTCATGAGCACTGTTAAGTATGTCTGATTAAAAAAAAAAAAGCACACTGTTCTTATTTGTTCATACAGTTGAAAACTAGGACCACAAATGAGTCAAAATAGACCTATTTCTGTCTTGGAAATTAGCTAATACCAAAATTGAATTATCTAAGAGTAATGACTTAAAGTCATGTTGCATAACTGACAAACATAATCTGGGTTTTGTATTTATGTAATTTCATAAGTAGGCTGAAAATGGTATTTAATTTTATTTCTTTTCTCCAGAGTATTCTAGATACTTGCACGCGCATTTGGATACGCCTCTTACAGAGTATAATATTGATATAGATCTTCCTGGAAATTTCAAGGACCACTGGGCCAAAAATCTTCCTTTTCTTATAGAAAATTATGAAGAACAGCCAGGGTTACAGCCACATATAAAGTGAGTAATATTTTTTATTTTAAAGCCTACTTCAAATGTTGGTTTTTTTTTTCTGTTTGACTTTTTAAAGTGCTATTCCAAAATGTTGTAACAGCACGAATGCTTAATACTATATGAAAGTGGAATTCCACTGAGCGTGTAAATCTTCTTCTAAATCATAGGGATTAGAGGTGGTTTAGCTCATAAAAGAGGAAGAATGAAATTTAGGATTATTTTCTTCACTTCTGTCTTCACATCATCAATAATAGTCACGTAATGTTGTTTCATATTATATGGTCTTTATGATTAACTATTCTATTTCTTTTTTTCTTGCAATTAATGTTAAGGAGTTAAGCGTGAGATGCTCCATATAGAGTTATGTAGCACCATTATTACATTTTCTTGTTGTGTGTTAAGTTTTTATTGTTATACGTGTAATTTCCTAGATACTTAATAATTTTTTAATGGCAGCTGGGTTTCACTGGGAAAAAAAATATTCTCCAGAGTAATTTAGATAACCAGTATTTTAGGAGGAGGGTGATTTCAGTCAACAAAGCAGGGGAACTATTAGAACTGGCTTCAAAAATATATAGCTAAAGGAAAGATAGTAATTTCTCCTACTGTAAACTAGTTTCTAGATATATTTTCATTTATTCACTTTATCTATGTTAAAATTTATGGCTTTTGTGTATAGGGAATGGAATTCATCTTTTTAGCACAAGAAGCTTTTACAGAATTATGGGAGAAGTTAGGGAATAAGACTTCCAGTTTCAATATATAGTCTTTAATTAAAAAGTTCCTCAGGGTGAGTATAACATTGAAGGATAATGTATTATATGTGAACTTTATTTAGTATCACTTATTATGAGCAAGTCTGAAGGTAAAATACTGATAGTGACAGTAATAAGATCTGCCGTTGAATTCAGTAAGAGCAGGATTTCATGTGAGCTATTGAGTGTAACTGCCATGTACTCTATGTTCAGTGGGCTTGAGTGTTCTGTATACTGCTTTCAAGTATCTCTCTCACAAATAATATTGATTATCAGACAAACAAATCTGTGTTGTAACTTCCAGGACTTCTGTTGCCAAGTTATGTCTGATGCGTATTTTTCTCCTCTGTAAGAGATGTGTTATTTCAGAGTTTTGAAAGCTATAAGCCTAATGTGCAAGAACTCATATGTGTAGCTGATCATCTGGGTTCCATGATGCAGTATGAGACACCAGGATTTCTTCCAAATAAAAGAATACATAGAGGTACACTGAAAATGCTCTGTAAATTTGAGTGTGTGTGTGTGTAAATCAGTGTGGTGATAATTCAATGCTATACCTTTTTCTATCTGCAAATTAGTTTTATGTGTTCATTTCAAAGCAGATTAAAAGTTTAAAATTAAAATAGTCATTATGTCAGCAGTTTTTTGACCTAATTGGGGACTAGAAATCACAATCTCCTAGATTTTATTGAAGTTGGCAATTCTTCTCCTGTAAATACATAACTTTCCTATCTGGACAAAAGCAAGTGTTTGGCTGTAATTGGTTTTCTGTTTGTGGTGTTGTTTGTACCTCTCTCCATTTCCCCCCCCAGCAATGGGATTGGCCACTCTAGAAGTAATGCAAGCTGTGCAGCGGACTTGGGCAAACTCAAAAGTTCGGATGAATGGAAAAACCAGACTGATGCAGTGGAGAGATATGTTTGATATAGCTGTGAAGTGGCGAAGGTAATGGTAAAAGAAGAGAGAGAACAAGCCTTATGTTGGTCATAATAATGATGCATGAGTCAGTTAACTGAAGCGCTGGAGTCAGAGGAGAAAATGAACACTTGCTACCACTCTGTAACCAGAAAGTGTTCTGATAAAAGAGAAGGATGTTTAGGTACGAGGAGCGTGCTTCTGAAAGTACTCCATTTTTCTTCTTTTTTTAAGAGGGAAAGAGTTGGGAATAGCATTTTCTGGTTGAGGCAAAGCTGTGAAAGACCATGAGATACATTGCAGCTTAGGCTAATAAAGACAGTTTAAACTCCAGCAACATAAAATGCTTATGAGTTTAGGTTTTTTTCTTATGAAAATCATACATGTTTCAAGAAAAAGTTCTTTTTATGATCTCTGAATTCTAACTTTTGCCTAAAATTATTCTGTGTGTGAACAAAGCTCAATTAAAAATATTGCATGAAGTGAATTGTTGGCCAATATTAATGTCCTTTGTCTTTGTAGGATAGCTGACCCTGACCAGCCTGTGCTTTGGTTGGACCAAATGCCTGCCCGAAGCCTTAGCAGAGGTTTCAATAATCACATTAACTTAATCAGGTATGAGAGCTTTACCAAACAGCCTTCCCACACACACAAAGGGACTATATTGAAACTTACCCATGGTTCATGAAACGGCGTATTCAGTATCGCATGTATATGTGCTTATTATTTTGCCTTAATATTTATTTTATATTTTATACCAGAACATTTGGGTTTTGCACACCTCAACTTTTCCCTCATGGCATTTTCTCTGTTTCCTGAATTTCAATTGTACAACTGAGTTATAGCAAGATCTAACTAGGATCCAGAAGATGCATATTTTTACATGCTGTTTTTAAGTCCCAAATTACCTTAAATGTAAAAATCAGATTAAATTCATCACAGTTGTAATTTTTTGCAAATGATGCTTCTCAAAGGTGGCGGCAACAGTAATGAAACAATGCTGTTCTACTAGCTTTAATACCAATTTACAGTAGAGAGGAAAAATGTAGTTGTTCTTGTTGTTTTCAAAACAGGCCAAAGTAAAGCAAAAAATAAGTAATTTGTGAAAGGTAACAGTTGCACTTTCAAACAAAGGTAAAATTTAAAAGATTCAACCACTGTTGTACGTTCCATCTTCTCCCATGCTGCAAGACTGGGTATTGTAGTCATGACAGTGCTACCTCCCGTGAACTGGTAGAAACGTGAGAGACTCAATGTGGCAACATCACTGTCAATCACAGGAGCAGAGTGTGTTTGTGTAAGTCCATATGTAGCAAGGTTTCATCTTATTACTCCCCCTCTACCATGAGAAGTATTGAATCTTTGATCTGTCCTTCTGCTTTTATATCTCTTTTTTTTTTTTTTTTTTTTTTTTTTTTTTTTTTTTTGGAGAAGATGTCTGGGAAAAAGGAGGATAAGGGAAGCAAAGTCTTCTCAAGAATTATTTCAGGCAGAGAAAACCAGTGATATTCTAATGTTCACATACAAAGGCTAATGAGAATTTGTCCACGCTCTTCCTTCTGCTCTGTGGAATGGACCCTAGCGGCCTCCGCTTTACTTCAAGGGAGCGGTTACAATGTAGTGTTAAACTCCAGTGCAGATCAGTAGGTGCCTTGCAGAATGTGCTGCTTCTTGAACAGCCTAGTACTCAGGCTTCTGTCTTTCTTGCAGCCAAGCGTTACATTTGGGCTCCAAGCTCTGTCCATCTTTGCTGTTGCTGCATTTCTCTCTTATAACGCGTATGATGCAGCAGGAACCACAACGATCTGTATTTTGAGACAAGGATGCATTCCATCTTTCATCTGTTTTTTCCTGATTTTATTGTAAATAGGAGAGTAAAAGCTTAATTTCTAGGTGATCTGTGCTGGCAGAAGGACACTTGTGTAACAATGCTTGATTACCATGCTGAAAATAACAAACATATAATCTGGGGAAATGTGTCCTTGTACAGGATCTCTGTGTCAGCAACTCTGTTTTGCACTGGCCAAAGTACTTCACTACTTTTCTTCTCATCAGAGATTGCTAGCAAAACTCATGACTTACTGTTCCAGTTGTTTTGGTGATTTCATAGAAATCTGAAATAAACTTCTTGAAGGTTCAGAATGGTAGGCTCAGCTCTGACTTTTGGGGATCTCATCAGCATTTTACTTGTGCTTTTTTGATAGCTAGGCAATGGTTCTCTGAAAACTATGGATTTGACACTTTTTTGGGAAGGAACAATAGATTTGAAGCAGCCTAAATACCACTGCCTTAGGAGTTAATAATACTTTAGTATTGGATGGTGATTGCATCCTTTCTGATTCCAGAAAGCTGTACTTGTTTGATCATTCTGCATCCCAAGTAATAGCTGCTTTCAGTGGTCAGCTTTCTGTAGTGATTTGTTTCTGCTTTTGGATTCCCTCCCGATGATCTCACGTGAGGTGAGGGATAAAAGAAATGAATGTATTAAGTGGTAATAGTGTTTTTTTAAAACTTATTTTATTTTACTTCAAAACATTATGATTTCTAAATTACAATTTACTCTTAATGGATTGTACTGATCTGCATAATCTCCTTCTTGCATTATTCAGCTCTAAACTGGCTGCTGATTGAAAATATTAATAGGCTATGTAGCTAACACCTTGTTGTTGATAATTGAGATCACTTTATGACCTTTTGACTGTTTTTCAGGAAGACATACATTGCTTTATATTTGGCTTATGTTTTGAAAGTTATTCTCATAACTGTATGACTAAGGCTGAATTCTTTCTGTAGCATGGCTACCTGAAAACCAGGTGTAATAGTAGATTATTTAGGCTGGCAAATGGCAGCCTTCATGGCTATTAAATATACAAAGATAAAAGCTGTGCAGTCAAACGAGAAGTGTAACAATAGTAGTTGGGTGTTCTTTTAGTATTCATAACAGATCTAGTCACACTGAGCTCAAAGTGTCTCTAGAATTTGTTTGGTCCAAATTGTACACCAGGAATTTCTGTGTGCACAAATGTTTGGATTAGATATCTATTAACATAACCTTTTTCTTTAATCAGAATTCTTTGCATTTAAAGTCCATTATTGTTCAGTGATTCCTGTCAAATGAGTCTAGGCATTCAGTGAGTACTGAATTAAAGTTTCTTTTCCAGAGTGGCAAAATGTTTGGAGTGTATCAGAAAACAAAAACTTTTTTGTTTATTTTGAGTCAATTTTGGGGACCTTTTGTTAAAGGTGTATAAGAATCATCTGGTGCTTCACAATGTTTGATAGGCTTCCAGATCTTAGCATTCCCAAGATGCAAATATATCGGCTGTCACTACTTCTTCATGGGTCTATAGATGAGTGCGACTTTGGCTTATCTCCTTTCTGGCTTAAGCGATCAAAGCTACCAAGTTTCATTTAAAGTAGAGAAAATGTTTTTGAAAGCTTAATTTATTTTCATGGGCAAAACAAGGATTTGGTATCAGCTAAATATTAATGATTATTAAAAAAAAATAAAAATGAAGACATTCTCTGGAACACTGCTACTTTTGAATTCTTGATGGTAGTATTTATTAAACAAGGAGAAAGAGTGGGAATAAACACACGTCACTTCTGACCACCCACCAAAAGTCTTTTCTTGGTACTATTGCTTCTAGATGGCATTACAGAATGATAGGTATGGTTTTGGGTGTATTTTCCAAGATGCCACTAAAGGAAAATGCAGTTCCTTACACTGACACGCTTCTGCCTGTTGTACAGATTTTTTTTTTCATACAGATGGAAAATGATGGGACGTACAACAAGGGCAAATTATGAATATAGATTTGTCTTCATCCTTCCGCTTTCCCTACCTCCCTTTCCTATGTGCAGATATGTATATGTATTCTGTTCAGGTTTTTAAAGCCTGATTCTGCCATTATTCTGAGACTAGGCCTACTAAAGTGAGACTGTTGACATTAGACAGGGACTTAAGCTGACAAAAATTCCCCCACTTAGAGTGGGGGGGGAAAAAGCTAGGTGTACACACCTTCCTGTGATTGACAGTGGTTTTGCTTCCTCAGAGAGCTATAACATTTGCTTTATAAAATCTTGTTTTGTAGACTGGGAGAAGAGGAAGGACTCCTACAAATGCAATAATGGTATGTAATTTTTCCTCTCAGAGTGATTATAATTCTAGCAGGTTTCTACCAAGTTTTTAATGTATTTTTTTTTCCTTAGTAGTCCAAGGGAAAAAACAAGACCTTTTTGATGATTTTGTTTAACAGTTACCACTTGTAACTGTTAGGAGTCAAAGCAAAATTACTTCAATATAGAGGGACGTAGGTGAATAAAGAAAAATGTATGTGGCCTGTCAGAGCAGATCAGCAAATATATTGGCAAATACATAAACTGGAGAGTGTTGGTTCTCAAAGTAAATAAATCTGCAGGTTGAGACTTCTCTCCTAGTTCTGCAAGATCTGTGAGTGTAAGTAACAAAGAAAGATTATATCCTTGTACAAGTTGATAATTATTATAGAGATAAGATTTACTGGACCTGGGCACACTGAAAATGTGGAAATATGCACGAAGTGTAGTTTATCAGAGAACAGCAACACTAATGGTAACGTGAGCTTTTGCAAGTTCACTATGGAAGCTATATTCAAAAAGGGGGAAGGGCAATTTACCACTTCAGACAAGCCTCAAGTTCATTCCTTAAATTTACAAAGCATCTGTGAATAAAATTCTGTCAAATATTAATGAGTGATATTTGTGTCTTAGCCCTGGAATGTTGGGTTGGAAAAACAAGACTTTATAAAAAAACTTCTTTTTTTTTTCTTTTCTTTGTAGGGGACAGGAATTTAACATGCGGTACCTGGAATATTTTGAGAAAATTCTTCATTTTATCAAAGATAGGATCCTTGTTTATCATGGGTAAATTACTGATCAATTTTTTCCCTGTTTCAATCCCCTGGTAACACTGATTTGAAACTTACAAAATACTCATTTTGGAAAGTCTGAGGGATATTTTCTTAATTTTAGTAAGCTCTAGTTTTCCTAGTATCTATAATTGTCTTATTTCCTATTGCATATGCAAAATCTTGTTCATTGCCATGTAAAGAAACTTAAACTAATAGGAAAAAAACATTGTGAATTACGGTATAGCTAGAAATTAATAACAGTGTTGAATTTGTACCCACATTTTGATGTGAGTGGGGCTCAATTCTAAAAATAAGATTTATTAAAGATGTTAGATTCTCTCCTGGTAGAATAGAGTGCAGTTTATCTGAATATGGAAAAAAAACCTTATTAAATAGTAGAAGTGAGGAAAAAACCAGAAAAGCAGATATGGAAGGTAATTTTAATTAAAACTGGTGTTTGACAAGTAGTTTTAAAAGAGCAGAGAATCTTTACTACCTGTTATGTAGATGGGTTGGTAGACTTTGTGCTGGAACAGAAGACAGTTGTAGAATCTTGAATGAAAGAATGTGACTAAAGGTAATCTGAAAATTTATGTTGGCATCTGTTTCAAACTTTGATCATTTTTTTTTAATGAATAAAATCTTTTCCCCATGTGTGGCTTACTTGTGGTAACAGTGCTCTGATAATCTTAAAAATTAAGAAACTCTTTTAGCTTTAAACCCTCTAATTTTGCTTTAGCCTTGTAACTTTTATTAAATATTGAGTTCTAGTTTTCAATGGCATTATGCTATTTAAAGATCAAAAAATAAAAATGCAGAAAATCCTTCTAAGAGTTGAAAACATTAAAACTTTAGAAAATTTATGATAGTTACTGAAGATGCGTAAGTTCTGTAGTAACTAGGAGGTCTTGTCCTCTACTGGGAGAAAGTTTTTTCAGGGTGAGCCAGCAGTGTTTGACCTTAAACCAGAGCAATTTGTGCTGTGATTTTTAAAATAATTCTGCTATTTAAAATCTGGGTGTATAGAAATTAATAAATATTAGAGCACTAGTTCAATATGTTTCTTCATGGTCCAGCCGTGCCCGCATCTGTAGTATTTACATACCTTTGAGGCTACACAGATGCATATATTTCGAAGAATATTTCTAACATTAACTGTACCTTTCTTCCATCTCTCCTCATCAACAACCTGCTGCCCACACACTCATGCAAACACTGTTTAATGCTTTAGAGTGGCCAATATCAAATGAATAAGATAAACTTGAAGTTTGAAGTTGAGGTTTGAAGCTGAAAAAAATAAGCTGAGCCGATACAGGACAAAATTACTTTCTGAAGAATAGGAGAGCATGTGGCCAAGTATGAAGGAACTAATTTTCAGAAAAGTAGTAATTAACTTTCAATAACTCATTCCACTATGGCTAATTAGGTTAAAGCTAGATAGATTGCCAGAAGTGCTACATGTGTTCAACCATTACGATTCCATATTTGATTTTTTTTCAGTGCTAATAATCCAAAAGGACTATTAGAGGTTCGAGAAGCTTTGGAAAAGGTACATAAAGTAGAAGATCTTCTTCCCATAATGAAGGTAAATTAAAGAAAAACTTCAAAATATGATAAAAATAATAAAAGGTATTCTGGGAGATATTCAGTTCCTCGAAATATAACCATTGAGTATAAGCCTAAAATGAATAACTGGAAACACTGACGCAGGTTATTTCAAATCTGCATATGTAGGGTATGACCTTCCCTTTGATATATGCAGACATGTGATGTGTATTTGAAAGGCTTGGCCTAACTGTGAGTTGGTAAAGAAATGACAGGAAAACAAAATATTGAATGTAGTTCTTTTGAAGCCAGCCTTATCAACCTGGAGGGTTTGTTGTCAGGTCCCCCATGATGAGCTCGCAGTATGCCTGTACAGCACGAAGGAAGAAATTGAAGATATGTCTCTGAAAGATTAGGAACACAGAAGCTTTTTTTTTACCTTGGGTTCATTGGTGCAGGTCCGTACGTGGTAGGGCTGGCAGGGGGAAATGGGGAATAGTTGCCCTTAGTGACTGATAGCTAATCTGAAATGAAATACTGGTTTACGTGTTTTTGCTTTGGAAGAGTGTTGGAAAAGGAGTGGGGAAACCTGCAGGTTTTCTTCTCGCTGGTGGTGGTTTTCATAGTAAGGCTTTGGATATGTGACACACAAAATGATTTATACTCTGAAGTAGTAAGGCTAGAGCTGGGTTTAAGTAAAAGGTCTTCCCCCACTCCCCCGAATTAATTTAGGATGAGCAGTGCGTAAGTATTTGGTTTGAGGGGAAACACTGTTATAAAGTATTTCTTTATAAAGGATTGGACAGGATTGTATTTAGAATAGAATAAAATTTGGGAAGAAACGGTTATTCTAGAGACAAACTAATTGCTTTCTTATCGAGTGTGTCCACATTGCAATTTCATATCTAAGCAAAGCTGATGGATTGCTGTAGAACAGAGCTCTCTGAAGATACATTGCTGCTCCTACTACTGATAGACTGACTGGGTTTGTTCATGGTAGTAGTGCTCACTCACTTGTGCACTACAGATATCTTTACAGAAGTTACATGGCTCAAGCACCACATTTTTCTGTGTTGTGGGTTTTGGGGTTTTTTTTAATATGTTTTACTAATATAAGCATATTCAAAGAACATACCATAATTTTGGAGGGGTTTTTTATGTTGCTGTCTTGTTCTTGGCCTTGAAAGATGAAGCCAAGTGGATACTAACTGAAGCTAAACAAAAAGTTGTGATGAAGAGGTAGTAGATGTTGGGGTGGATAGACAATTAAGTGTTCCCTACTGACACACAAATGTGCAAACAGGGCCCTGTAGAGCACCTAATATGGCTACTGTTGAATTGTAGGCCAGAAAAAATGCTATTAGTGGAGTTAAAAATATAGGTTACTCCAAGAGGATGATGAAAGTATGTAAGCAGAATGGACTCTACATGACTTATTTCAAAATAAATGTCTCAACTGGCAGCAAATATTTTTCCTGGCTTTTATAACCTGTACATTTTGCTCTGGTTTGAATTTCCTGTATCCCATTCTGAATTGTATCAAAGTGGAATGCTGTGTCTCATGAGAGGCTTTTAGATATGTTTCTTTAAAATAAATGCAGTCTCTTTAAACAAAACGTCCTGGATCACAAGTTCTATCTAAAAAATAAATAATTGCCTGAGTAATTCATTCAACACTATTGCATAATAGTCATTAATAGTGCCTGTATAAAATGAATGTCTGCTAATATTGATGTAGTTATTTGGGTAGCTGGGGAATGTTGCCTGTCAAAAGCTGGGCTTTTGGCTTTACTTAAATACAGTTTTGCCTGGTTTATACAACTCTTTGGCTACAGTATTACACTTAGATAATGTAGCTTTGTGAAATTCTTAAACTTTGTGATGTTTTTTTTCCTTCTGATGAGGATAAACATTGAAACTGTATCACAGTTAAGGAATTGTTGGTGTGAGCTGTATTCTGGAATCCACACTTAGACTAATGCAGCTACTTCATAGCATAAACATAGAACAGGCTCTCAAATTCCTGATTTTGCATTTACATTGTTACACCAGAAGGTTACTATCAACATGCAACTTGGGGAGAAATCTGTACATTCTGTTCAGTAGGAAATAAAGGATAAATGAAATAATGTAGTTGACAGTAACTTTGTCCTGTTCCCTCAGTTTGTCCATTTTCATTTCTGCTCCATGTATTTTGTGTTTCAAAACAATAGCTAGGCAGTCTGTCTCTGTTCACTCTAATATTACTTTTTTTTTTCTTTTGAAAGCAGTTTAACAGTAAAACAAGAGATGGGTTTACTGTGAACACAAAAGTCCCCAGCCTCAAGGATCAAGGGAAAGAATTTGATGGGTTCACAATTACAATAACAGGAGATAAGTATGTTTGCTGTTTTCAGGGGTTCAGGGACATTACGTAATGGTGAAATACTAGCAGTTCATCTTCTCAAGTGCCAATTCTACTTGCATAAAATGGATTTTGTTTTTCACTAGTAGCACTTCTGTAATTAACTAAAAAATTTGTTTGAGGACTTCTGATTCCTGTTGTGCTCCCTAACAAAGAGGGCACATGGATAACATTGATGGAGTAGGCCCAGTTGAGATGATTCTCTAACATATAGCACAAAAATGAAGAGAGACCTTGTTGTTCATCTTGGACTCTAAAAAGTCTAAAGGAGAAAAATCTCAGTCTTTATCCATAGCTAAATACATTTCTTGTTGTGAGACCTTATCTGTCATGGTGATTGAAAATTCCTGAATGGAGTGGAAATTTCTATAATCTAAGAATGGAAGAGACTCTTTTCTATTTGGATTTTTGGCCTTTTTTTATGGTTATTTTTGAGATGTTTGCAGACCTTCTATCTGCAAATACCAATTTAAATAGTACCTGAATGTATGAGGATACATTCAGAAGACTTTGGGCCACTCTTTGGGTGAGATAGTAGATTCCTCACTTTATGGATACTGGCTTCTTGTCTTCCTGAAGAATGAGCATTAATCTGAAGCTCAGAAGCTCTGTCCTACTACTAACTGAAAACTTTGGCTTATGGGATTTAAAATTCTGTGCATTGGAATTTTCCCCAAAATTTGTGTGCTTCCAATGAGTGGCATGGAAGCCAAACTTCTTTTCTAAAATGTTAACCTACCTCTTGGTTTTTAATTCTATGTTCTAAATCATATGCATATATACAGTGAAATGGCATTAAATATATGGCCTCGTGGTTTTGGGGCAAATATTTTGGTGTCAGTAAAATGGTCTAACTTTGTTTTGTATCAGTCAGTTTGTTTTGATCCATAGTTTGTAACTATGCTTTTATACCAAAACATTTCCATTTTGGTAGTTTAAAAGTTAACAAAACTACACTTTACAATCTATACCAAAATCTCAAGCCCATGAAGATATTTTAAAAATTTCACATTTCTTATTTTTAATCTACATTTTAAGAGGAAACACTGATGCTTGTTAGGTATTCTTCAATGGAAATACTTCATCTGTGATTAGACAGACTCTTTGTCTTCTTTCAGACAAACTTACAACGTGACAAAACGCTTTTAATTCAGTGATGTTTTAATTTATTTATTTTAACTAAGAGGGGAGCAATGCACATAATCTTCTGCTTAAGGAAAAAATGATAGGAAAAACGTTATGATGTGATATTTAACTGTAGTACATTTGTAACTTACCCTGAATATTAGATTATGCGTTGAGTTCTGTTCAAAAAATTTCTTACCTCCTTTTTTTTTTTTTTTGCCTACTTCATAGAGTGGGAAACATACTATTTTCGGTAGAAACTCAGACAACAGAAGAGAGAACACAGCTGTATCATGCAGAAATAGATGCACTATATAAGGATCTAACAGCTAAAGGAAAAATTCTAATTCTGTCTGCAGAGCTGGGGGTAAGGCTATTTTAATGGAAATAATTAATTCTGTGATGAAATTCTATTGTGTTTTTATACCTTCTGTTTAACAGTCACTGGTCTAATAATTTTTGACAGATATCATAAGTAATAAAACCAACTGCTTGCTTAAACTCAATTATGACAAATACCATAAGAAGTTGCCATCATTCTATCTGTTACTTTAAAATTTGCTATGCTTTGCTGCAATAATACAGAGTGTCCAGACAAGGTCTTGATATCGCAAGGTCTGTAGGGGTTTTTTTTGTTTGGTTTTTTTTTTTGCTTCTTTCCTCCTTGCCTCCGCTCCTTATTTTCTTTATTTTTCTCATGAGTCTGTGTTCACTGTTTCATCATCCTTATAAGCACTGCTTAGGATTTGGCTCATGGTGGTTACGTGTAAGATGAGAAGTAGCACGAAGTTATGAGAAGCACTAGAATTGTGTTTGCGTTGATTTGTATTGCAATGAGAGGCTGACTGTATTTGAGCTTATGTTTTTTATTTTTCATCCTTTAACACAATGTAGATGAACTGTTTCACTTAAATTTTAAAGGTATAACAAAATAATTTGCTTAAGCATCTGTTAATCAGACTTCAACTTCTCAGCTTGACATTTTTCACGTTTGAAATGGTTCTTCAAAAAAATAATCACAGTACTGTAAGACTTTCCAATATGTGTTCCTTTATGTGGTATTACCTGACTGTTAAACTATATTTAATTCACTCTTTTTTTTTTTTTTTTTTTCCCCTCTTGCTTAGGAAGTAGGTACTGTTTGCAACTTGATCCTATCATTAGTTTATTACTTCTATAATTTAATGCCACTTTCAAGAGGATCTAGGTTAGTGATTGTCTTTATCATGTCTCTTATCTTGGATGCAAGCTGTAAAACGTCCATGTGTTGCAGTATCTTAATATCTTTTTTTAATATGAAAAGAGGTAAAAAAAGTTCTGGATTGAGCAGTGTGTCCTGCAGAGTCTCCCATTTTGTGCTGCCATGACGATGAGTACTGATTTAGTACTGTTTTGAAAGCTAGTTTGTAATTGCTGATGGTAACTATTCATAGCTGCATGTGTATTTAAAATGAGTAGACTGTATTTATAGACTTCAGTTCACAGATTGAGAAGTGTCATTTTTAAATTGTAATGCTTGGGTTCCTAATCTATATTATGTTACACCACTGTAATTTCACTCAAACTTTACTGAAACATGCATTTAAGATGCAATATACTTTGTGATAACTTGGTTTAATAAAATACACTAAAAGATTATTTTAGTAATTTATTGCAACTGTTAGGGTCACCAAATGAAACTCCAGAATAAAGTTCCCCATGTTGCAGATCTCTTCAACTGAAATTTTAGTTTAAATTAAACTTGGCTACATCTAAGACTATTATGAGTGTCTGTTCCACAAAGGACTTAAAATCTTTAAGATTATTAAACACAGTTCAGTAGAAAATAAAATTTTAAAAATCCTGAGACTTCCTTTTTATAATCAGACTTTGACTTTATCTTACAGAACGTAAAAATTAGCAGAGATTCTGCCTGAGTTTCGCAATTAAAAAAAATTTAAGTTAAATGTAAAAAAATACAGTTAAGTAACTGAACAGATTTACAGTGCCTCTAGCTCTCTTGCAGTAGAGTTCATAAACTCTTCTGGGCTACAGCTAAGTTTCTTGGGAACAGCAGTTTGCTTTGTTTTCAGCTCTGTGGAGATTTAAGAACTCGTAAGTCTAAAATTACAATTCTGGCTACTGTAGAAACAGTGCTTTTCAGTAGTTAAACTCCATAGGATCATAACTTCATTCCAGTGGTGTTGGAAAGTAACAGCGATTTCACTTTGTGTTGCATACTTGTTTTTACTTCTAAAATAAAGTAACTAGCACAGTAATTTTTACCAGCCTTCTATGAAACAGTACTATATTTTTTTGTTTTGTAGTCTAAAATAACATTATAAAATAACTTTTACTATGCTCATTTGTGGGTTTTCATTTTTTTTTTTCAAGTGTGATAGCTTATTCAGTGATCATGGGAGCACTAATGGCAAGTGGAAAAGAAGTATCAGGAAAAATCCCAAAAGGCAAGGCAAGTATCAAAAGAAACTGGTTCAGTCATGATGGAGGAAGTAATACTTGTTAATGTGAAGAAGGAGCTGTAAGAATGAACAGAAGTTGCACACTTGTTTACTGGAGATGGGTTAGCTGCATACTATGGTGTCTTGCAGCCTGAGAGAGTTTGGAAAATTTCATTACTGTTCTGACAGCAGGTGAGATTTAGAGATAGTATGTGCAATAATTCTTGTTAGTCAAATTGTAGCAGTTTGTGTCCCACAATAATTATGTATTTGTAACTGAAACATCTCTAGGGTGCTGAGCTGCTCTTTCCAGCTTTCTTTGAGAAGGGTTCCAAGAATACTTGGGCAAAATTAGTGACTCTTGCGGCAAACAGCAAAAATTTTCTGTCTTTGCTCTCAATGTCTTCCAGAGCATTTAGGGCTTGGTAAGCAGAAATGTGTTTGCAACTTCTCTTGATTTCTCCTCCCCCTCGGTATTCTGCTTAATTTAAAATAAGACCTGGTTTTTAAGTGACTACATTTGAATATTATACTACCTTGTTCAATAAAGGGTTTCCCTTTTTATTCAACTATTGGTCTGTTAGCTGTGTTACCTTTTCAGCATGAAAGGAGAGCACGTCTGTCTCTTTAACATATTGTCAGAAGGATCAGTGAAATTCCAGTAAGAATCAAAGTTGTTCAGTACAATGAACTCCTAGTAGCTTTTAAGAGCAAACTTCACTTGCTTAGTAGCAAGAAAGCATCCTTTTCACTATGCCGTTAAGCTGGTAACTTCACTGTTCTGTGGGAGTTCAAGCTAAGGTAAAGACTTATGTGGGTTTTCTCATGCATCATCTTAGGATTTAATAGGGTAGTGCATTTTGCTTACTGATTGTATGCAAGCAAGAAGAGTTTCAGGATTACTAAAAAGCGGGATATCTGACTTAGAGGAAGCTTTGGGGACATTTTTACATTTGAGGGGTTTTCCTGAAACAGAGTGCCTGAATTGGATCAAAACAATATTTTAGAAAAGTTTTCACCAGCTGGAAGAAATTGTTTTCCCCAGTTGAATGAAACTGGGATTCCCCTCCCCCCCCCATTTCCTTAGAAGGATATTTCTGGTCCGAAGCTTATGACAGCATGCATTATCAGGCTGCTCTGCAGACTAAGGTGTTCAGTAGTCAAAAGTCCTGTTATTGCCTGGCAATAGTCAGTAGCCACAGCCAGCGTAGCTTCCAGCGTTGGTTGTGGTGGGGTATGCAAACCCATGGACTGTGTTAGTGCCTGGCCTGCATGCTGACTTCCAAACTGGTGATGAGGGACTAAATCTGGATGCCAAGAATATATATAGCATGCTCTCAAAACCCTTGAATTCAGCCAAAGTTCACTGAAGCACAAATATATCAGCTTAAATGTTTCAGTATTACTGAACCAATGGTTTGGGGTTTTGACTGAACATTGTTTTGCTGAAAACTTATTTTCAGCTGTACATATGAAATTGCTCAGAGTTCTTGCCAATATGTAGTCAAACTTGTCTGAAAACCCACTGTCCAAAGAAGTAATACAGAATGCCTGGAAAATCCAATATAAATCTACCAATCATGTGATACAATATTTTGCAGAATACAGTATGTAGAAATGAGAAATATCCCCATTTTATTTGAACATTGTAATAAAGGGCTGAAGACAGTCAATATTTTCTGGCACTGACTCATCTTGTTAAGAGATTAAAAAATAAATAGATTTTGTCACAAAGGTAGGGTATGTTTTTAAAGTTGAATTTATACATCAAGAATATTTAAAGATTAACTTCTTGAAATTAGAGAACTTAAAACTTCTCTAATTTGTTAAGATCTTGTCTATTTTCTTGCATTTTCAGCTGGTTGATTTTGAAGCAATGACAGCACCAGGGTCTGAAGCTTTTAGCAAAATAGCAAGGAGCTGGATGAATCTCAAAAGGTAAATCTTGTTCAAATGGAGGGGGAAATAAATATGAAAGACTTTATATGTAAAATTTAAACCTGTAAGTGTTACTTAGAAATTATGAGTTTAGTAAATGATTCAGTGTATTTTTTAGCACTGTTTAGGAATTGATAAGACAAGATTTGACTTTACAAACATGATATTTTATTTCTAGTCTAACAGAGCAATTAGTAGTCTAGACATTCAGTTATGTGAGTGTTATCCTCTGAGAAAATTATTTGGGTTCACATTTCTTCATTTTGTCTAGTGGTCAAATTTGCCTTTTTATTGTTATCTTTTTATCATTAGTAAACCTGGCAATTGAGTGAACAAAGCAGGGGAAAATTTTAACTTTTTTCCCCATTCTTATGGATCTCTTCAAACTATATATCAAAAGTCATTTACTTATCCTTTAGTACTATTTTAATTTGGAGAATAAATATTTTCAAAGTAGATGGAAGGTTTGAATATGCAGAATTATGTTAGTATAACTGCATGACTTTTGTATAATGCTTTAAAAATTTGGTTTTTCATATGAATTGATTTTTTAATACTGAACACATTAATTCCTTGTCAATGTTATGAATCTGGTGCGTTTGATTTGTCTCTTAGTGGATATTCCCCATACAAAATCTTTAAAATTGTTCCAACAACAAAATCAGTTTTAGTATCCTTCAAGTCAGGGTCAGGATACTTAAAGGGTGCTGAGAAAACTGGCCGATGTCGATACAAGGCCATCTATAATCTCTGAAAGGTTGTGCACGTCAGGGGACATTCTTGGTGACTGCAAGAAAGGAAATCTTGCATCCACCTTCAAGAAGGCCAGAAGGACAATCCGGAGAGACTATAGGCTGGTCAGCCTCACTTTGGTCCCTGATGTCATGAAGTGAGTCCTGTAGGAAAGCATTTCAGGGTAGATGGAGAAGGTGACTGGAGACAGTCAACACGGGTTTACCAAATATTGTGTGACCCAATATGATAGCTTTCTGTGATAAAACAACTAGATTTGGGGATGAGAAGAGAGCACTTGATGTTGTTTATTTTCACTTGAGCAAGGACTGCCACAATGCTCTCATACCAAGGTAGCACATTATGGTCTGGAATAGACAGCTAGATGGGTAAAAAGCGGTTTGGATAATCAGATTTAGGGGGTACTCAGCACTTTAGACCACATCTAGAATACTGCATCCAGTTTGGGAGCAGCTGCAGTAAAGACTATTATAAACTGGAGCAAATTCAGTAGAGAGCCACCAAGATGGTCAGGCAGTTGGAGCACATGCCTTAGCAAGAGTGAATAGGGCTTGTTCAGTCTGGAGAAGAGAAGGCTTTGACCTAACAGCAGCTTTGCAGTACTGTTGAGTATTGAGAAAATGGAACCAGGCAGTGCTCAGTGGAAGCACAAAAGGTAACATAAAATCATAGTATCATTTTGGATGGAAAAGACCTTTAAGGTCATCGAGTCCAACTGTTAACCTAGCACTGCCAAGTCCACCACTAAACCATGTCCCTAAACACCACCCTAAACATGTCTTTTAAATACCTCCAGGGATGGTGACTCAACCACTTCCTTGGGCAGCCTGTTCCAGTGCTTCGCAAACTTTTCAGTGAAGAAATTTTTCCTAATATCCAATCTGAACCTCCCCTGGCGCTACTTGAGGCCATTTCTTCTTGTCCTATCACTTGTTACTTGAAGCAAGACCCACCAGGCTGCAACCTGCTTTCAGGTAGTTGCAGAGACTAATAAGGTCTCCCCTCAGCCTCCTTTTCTCCAGGCTAAACAACCCCAGTTCCCTCAACTGCTCCCCATAAGACTTGTGCTCTAGACCCTTCACCAGCTTTGTTGACTTTCTTTGGGCACGCTCCAGCACCTGGATGTCTGTCTTGTAGTGAGGGGCCCAAAACTGAACACAGTACTCAAGGTGTAGCATCACCAGTGCTGAATACAGGGGGACAATCACTTCTGGAGTCCTGCTGGCCACACTATTTCTGACACAAGCCAGGATGTCATTGGCCTTCTTGGCCACCTGGGCACNAGTCTAGACATTCAGTTATGTGAGTGTTATCCTCTGAGAAAATTATTTGGGTTCACATTTCTTCATTTTGTCTAGTGGTCAAATTTGCCTTTTTATTGTTATCTTTTTATCATTAGTAAACCTGGCAATTGAGTGAACAAAGCAGGGGAAAATTTTAACTTTTTTCCCCATTCTTATGGATCTCTTCAAACTATATATCAAAAGTCATTTACTTATCCTTTAGTACTATTTTAATTTGGAGAATAAATATTTTCAAAGTAGATGGAAGGTTTGAATATGCAGAATTATGTTAGTATAACTGCATGACTTTTGTATAATGCTTTAAAAATTTGGTTTTTCATATGAATTGATTTTTTAATACTGAACACATTAATTCCTTGTCAATGTTATGAATCTGGTGCATTTGATTTGTCTCTTAGTGGATATTCCCCATACAAAATCTTTAAAATTGTTCCAACAACAAAATCAGTTTTAGTATCCTTCAAGTCAGGGTCAGGATACTTAAAGGGTGCTGAGAAAACTGGCCGATGTCGATACAAGGCCATCTATAATCTCTGAAAGGTTGTGCACGTCAGGGGACATTCTTGGTGACTGCAAGAAAGGAAATCTTGCATCCACCTTCAAGAAGGCCAGAAGGACAATCCGGAGAGACTATAGGCTGGTCAGCCTCACTTTGGTCCCTGATGTCATGAAGTGAGTCCTGTAGGAAAGCATTTCAGGGTAGATGGAGAAGGTGACTGGAGACAGTCAACACGGGTTTACCAAATATTGTGTGACCCAATATGATAGCTTTCTGTGATAAAACAACTAGATTTGGGGATGAGAAGAGAGCACTTGATGTTGTTTATTTTCACTTGAGCAAGGACTGCCACAATGCTCTCATACCAAGGTAGCACATTATGGTCTGGAATAGACAGCTAGATGGGTAAAAAGCGGTTTGGATAATCAGATTTAGGGGGTACTCAGCACTTTAGACCACATCTAGAATACTGCATCCAGTTTGGGAGCAGCTGCAGTAAAGACTGTTATAAACTGGAGCAAATTCAGTAGAGAGCCACCAAGATGGTCAGGCAGTTGGAGCACATGCCTTAGCAAGAGTGAATAGGGCTTGTTCAGTCTGGAGAAGAGAAGGCTTTGACCTAACAGCAGCTTTGCAGTACTGTTGAGTATTGAGAAAATGGAACCAGGCAGTGCTCAGTGGAAGCACAAAAGGTAACATAAAATCATAGTATCATTTTGGATGGAAAAGACCTTTAAGGTCATCAAGTCCAACTGTTAACCTAGCACTGCCAAGTCCACCACTAAACCATGTCCCTAAACACCACATCTACATGTCTTTTAAATACCTCCAGGGATGGTGACTCAACCACTTCCTTGGGCAGCCTGTTCCAGTGCTTCGCAAACTTTTCAGTGAAGAAATTTTTCCTAATATCCAATCTGAACCTCCCCTGGCGCTACTTGAGGCCATTTCTTCTTGTCCTATCACTTGTTACTTGAAGCAAGACCCACCAGGCTGCAACCTGCTTTCAGGTAGTTGCAGAGACTAATAAGGTCTCCCCTCAGCCTCCTTTTCTCCAGGCTAAACAACCCCAGTTCCCTCAACTGCTCCCCATAAGACTTGTGCTCTAGACCCTTCACCAGCTTTGTTGACTTTCTTTGGGCATGCTCCAGCACCTGGATGTCTGTCTTGTAGTGAGGGGCCCAAAACTGAACACAGTACTCAAGGTGTAGCATCACCGGTGCTGAATACAGGGGGACAATCACTTCTGTAGTCCTGCTGGCCACACTATTTCTGACACAAGCCAGGATGTCATTGGCCTTCTTGGCCACCTGGGCACACTGCTGATTCACATTCAGCCGGCTGTCAACCAAGGCCCCCAGGTCCTTTTCTGCTGGGCAGCTTTCCAGCCACTCTTCCCCAAGCCCGTAGCACTGCATGGGCTTGTTGTGACCCAAGTGCAGGACCCGGCACTGAGCCTTGTTGGACCTCGTACAGTTGGTCTCAGCCCATCGATCCAGCCTGTCCAGATCCCTCTGTAGAGCCTTCCTTCCCTCAAGCAGATCAACACTCCTGCCCAACTTGGTGTCGACTGTAAACTGACTGAGGGTGCTCTCGATCCCCTCATCCAGGTCATTGATAAAGATATTAGAGAACAGACCCCAGGACTGAGCCCTGGGGAACACAACTTGTGACGGACTGCCAACTGGATCTAACTCCATTCACCACAACTCTTTGGGTGTGGCCATTCAGCCAGTTTTTTACTCATCATTTTTATCAACTCATGCATTTTTTTTAACATGCATGAGCTGAAACGAGGTTCAGACTGAGCACAATCTTTTTACCCTGAGCCCCACCCCGAGAGGCTGTGCAGTCTCCATCCCTGGAAATTTTCAAGACCTGATGGGATAAAGCCCTGACACCCTGGTCTGACTTGGCAGTTGACCTTGCTTTGAGCAGGATGTTGGATCACAGATCTCCTGAGGTTTGGTCTGACCTGAGATACTCTGAGAGCCTGAGGAACTCTGCAGCTACTGTTAGTGCTGAATGTCTCATACTGATTAGTGTTGCTTAACTTCATTCTCAGTGGTTCTCAGCCTGGTGAATTTCACTAGACTATAAAATCTCTTCCTAAGTGAAGAAGGCTATTATGAAGACTCAAGGACATCTTTGTCAGACTCAGGCTAAAAATCTACATGTACATGCAGTCAAATTCAGCATTTAAGGAGTGACATTTTTAAACTACAGTGTAGCAAGTTGTGGTTTTTATTAAAAGTAGTCTGCACAAATATTGTGACTTGGTTGTCTTGGAAATATTTTATATTTATGACTCCAACAATTTTTACTGTAAATCTCCCAATTTATATACTCAACTTCTTTCTTAATCCTCTGTTCATGTCTCCTTTTTTTTTTTTTTTTTTTTTAAGACATACCTTTACCAAAGGGGAACTTCTGTCTTGGGACCAAAGTCAGCTTAAGCCATTTCAACCCTACCTATGTGTTTCTGACCCTCTCAGTTATAGTGTTGAAATTCGTGGGAATCCATAGCAAACCAGATCAGGATACTGATTTGCGTTAAAAATAACATTCCCAAAACTGAAATTTATTTTTAACTGAGATTATTTCGCAACATAGTCCCACTGATAGTATTGCTGGCTCAAAGGAGAGGTGTATAATGGGTGAGGAATGAGCCAGAATGGAGAAAATGCTAAAGTTGGCTTTGCTTGATGATGAGAAAAATACCTGTAGAACCACAGCTCAAATTATTTGAAGTGATAGTATGAAGGTAACTAACCTGTGTGGCTAATTTATCTGTGGTAGAAGAATAATAGTGGGTAAGGTAGAGTAAGGCTTGAAGACTTCAAGCAGTAAAATTTTTGCTTTAACTTTGGCCGCTTCCAAATGCCCTTTTATGTAGTCATTATTTTCATTCTGTATAGTGAGTGAGGAGACATGACAAGCAAGAGCTGGTTGTGGGCAACAGATTCTTGACTTCAGGTCCCAAATCTGTTGGAGAAGGGGATGAAGAAAAGTATAAGCTAATGTGGTAACTTTTCAGGTAACTCATAAAACTCAGCAAAAGATAAATAACTTTTTTTTTTCTCCTCTTTCAGTATTTCACCTTCTTATAAGAGCCTACCGTCAGTATCAGAGACTTTTCCAACCCTGCGAACAATGATTGAAGTACTAAATACAGACTCATCTCATTGTCTAAAAAAAACTATAGTAGTTGTATAATTTATACAAATAAAAGACCAAGAGGTACTGCTTCATAAATTATTTTGAAGGGGAAATTGTGCTCAAAATGGTTTGGTTTGATTTTTTTTTTTTTTTATTAAACTTGACTAGTTTTTACTAGAATAAGAGGAGTCTTTCCATGACCAATAATACTAACAAGCAAAGAAGAAGTAGAACAACTATTTCTTGTGTTGAGACATACTCTAACAGGAAATACAGTTGTTCAGGTGCCAAACTGAAGAGCAGTAAGAAACTTCCATCACAGTTATGCTGTGAGCATACTGCAGGTAAAAATTTATTTAAAAAAAAAGGGGGAGGGGAAGGGGGGCGAAGTAATCTGCATTGGAAATACCACTATACAACTTCCCATTTGTTTTTTGTTTGAGTTTTGTTTCTTTTTTTTCCCCAAAGCCTCTGTCTTCTGCATGGAAAACTTCATGAGCTGTACATGTGTGAGTAATTGGTAAATACACAGGGATTTCATGTAATGCAATCCAGTGGAGGAACAGATGTCAGATTAAAAGAATGGGTTTCAGGAAAACATCATTTGGAAACAAAAACAAACATATATTTGGAGTTAGGCTCTTGGTGAGTAAATGTTAGAAACACAGCAACTGTACATCAGTCTCCAAGTATCCGGTGGTGGTGGTTGGCAGAAGATACCAACAGATTGATGGTATATTGGGAGAGCTAGCTGACGCTCCTGGGGTTGTGTTTGTTGGCAGGGCCCAGCAGCATTCTGGAAAGGCAGGGCTAATTCAGTTCAAACAACATGGGCAGTACCATGAACCAATTTCTGATTGTAATAGTGATATTTCTGGTAAGTCCTAGCTGAATTATTCTCATTTTAGCTTGAGCTCTGTGACTTTAAAGCTCTTTATCAGGTTAAGTGATTTCAGAAACAGCAAGCAGTGGTGGGGCAAATGTCTGGTTTCCTCAGTGGCTTTGATCAACTTTTTTTTTTCCTGCCTAAATATTCATTTCAGAAAACACAACAAAACTCTTCTGTTTTAGATATGGCTTTCAACTTGTTTAATACTGATGGTCTAAACTGTGATTCTGTTGCTATCACCTTTTACACAAATACTCTATCTGATTTTCCAGAGGTTAGGGCTTTCTTGGGCAATTGCAAAGATCTGTCCTAACCATGTAATATGAGATAAGCTAAAGAATAAGTTATTTTCCAAGGCAGAGGGGAAAACATCCTGCATACCCCATGCATACCAATAGCAGTGGTGTGGTTGCTTTTCTCTGGCTACAGCATAGGGCAATCTCAATCCCCTCTTTAATGAAGAAAGAAATGCAGCAAGGCATCAATAATGTTGATATACGTGACCTACTTTAATAGTGGAACTGAAAACAAGGTTGATTTATTGATTTGAGAGTCTTTTCTTGATTATTGCACACAAGTATTTATCAGATTGAAAATGGACTCTGTGCATGCGTTTAAGTTGGGGGGGGAGTGGGGGGGAACATAATGCCACAAGTTAAGTTAGAAGCTGCTGTGAATACTGGCATCCGTTATAAGAAAAGCACTGTTGATTTGATTTCACTATTTGTTATCTTGCTCGCTGGCAGAACAGGACAGCTATGGGTAGCTAGAGACCTGAGTGTTTACATGTGTCGTGGTCAACCTCAGCCGGCAGCTGAGCCCAGCGCTGCTCACTTACTCCCTGCTGGTGGGATGGGGGATAGAATCACAAGAGTAAAAGTAAGAAAAGTCATGGGCTGAGATAAAGACAGTTTAATAGGTAAAGCAAAAGCCACACACACAAGTAAAGCAAAACAAGGGCTTCATTCCCCACTTCCCATGGGCTGGCAGGGGTTCAGAGATCTCCGGGAAAGCAGGGCTCCGTTACATCTAACGGTTATTTAAGAAGACAAAGCAAAGGCCTTGACTCTGTGTAAGCACTGCTCAGCAGCAAATAAACCATCCCTGTATTCTCGACACTGCTTTCATCACAAATCCAAAACACAGCCCCATACCAGCTACTATGAAGAAAACTAGCTCTCAGCCAAAACCAGCACAGCATGTATGGAGGACTTTCATAGAGATAGAAAATGAATCGCGGAAAGTGGATGCATACTCTGTCTACATTAGCAAGCAGTGCATCCTAGCCATTATAAGTAGCTCACTTCCTGCATTATATGTATGTCGGAGGTTTTACTTCTGTTGATTTGTCTAGTTTATGAACAGGCTGTTCATTGCATTTGAAGTGCATGTTAGCAATGCATCTTCCAGTTTGGATGTCTTTTGCATGAAACAACATGTATTCTGAAACCTCTCTGCACTGTGAATCAAAATGTGGTAAGTGGAGAAAATGAGGAGACTCGCTTCAAAAGCGTGCTCCTGATTCAAACGAAACCAGTGGTGCGCAGAGACCCATGGGACTTCTTTTTGTGAACTCTTATATTCTAAGATTGGATGTTGAAAATACAAGGGTAGGGAAAGAATGTGCTTTCCTTCCACTTAACGCCTTTTACCATCTATTGCTGAAACAAATGCTGTCTGTGCAGTAGCTCTTCCTCGAACTTCTTGCCATGCTAAGTTATGGTAGTTACCAGGCTTGTAAGCACAGCAGAAGTAATGTTGTGTGAAGGCAGGGGAAGGAAAAGGCAGCAGATTTTTTTGGTTAGATGTTTTTATTCCTGGTTCTGGTATGTCTGAGAGTAGCTCTAGAATCTATTTAAAAATTTGCATGGACTGCACTGGAGCTACAGTGATAACATGGTTAGATTTGATTACAAAATAGTGACCTAAGGGAAGAATGATTTAATGTGCAGTATCTTGAACAGTAGAAATCAACATTTGTTTTGCAAATATCAGAAAGCAAGTGGTGTGCCCATTATCTGAGCTCGTTTTTCTTAAAGCCTATTTTTCTCTTCTGCTTGTTTGCAGGGGAAATTACTAAGTAACTTCAGGTACATATATCTGATCAAGGGATGTATAACAGATGAGTGCCTAACATGCAAAGAAATCTAGAAAACTGGGGAAACACCTGTTTGGAATCCCAGTTGTTAGCCATTAGTGAGCACTAATGTGCTCTAATGTTGCTAAGCATTTGGAAGGATAGCTATAATTTTGAGTAAGTAAAACTCATCAGAAAAAAACAACAGAATTTTGTATGTAGACCTACGGTTCATCAACCAAACCATAATAAAGGCAAATTTGACCATGTGTCTGGTTCTAATGAACATGCATTTTAAACTTTCTTGATCAGAATTTATGTAAAGGACAAAAGTAGGTATTTCTTTCCAAGTAAGGGTAAAGGAGGCTTGTGAGTTTTCATTGCAAGAATTGGGTTGCTGTCCAATTGTGACAAAGGTAGTTTTCTGTCATTCTTTTGCTTGATTACTTTCCCCTACCCCACTAGAAATAAGCGCTGTTTGCTTCTATGGTGTCTTCTATTTAAAGGTCTAGAAATTTCAGAAACCTCTATTAGATTTCATTATGGAGGAAAGGAATTGTTATTTTCTGCCTACCTAATGGAGAAGCAGGTACAGTAGCCAGGAAGGGATGCCTAACTCTATGCCTTGGTTGTATTCCAATAGTGTGATCTTTCCTTTAAGCCTGTAAGTTTTCTTATACCTTTTGTTATTCATTGAGAAAGGGGAAATCTACGTTGGCACTGACCAGACAGTCCTCGGAACAATAAACTAAGAGGTTTCTTGTTTTAGGGATTAGACCAGAGGGAGTGGAGAAAGGGTGGGGGGTGGAAGAAGAAAATTCCCTGGACAAACAAACCATGTGCAGCTGTCCAGGTTTCCTTCTCCTTGTTTCTCTTACTCCCATGACTGACTTCATAACCATCTCCCTGCTGACAGACAAGAAGATGATATTAATGGGAGATCAGGGGAGGGTAGGTGTAACACGTATTACACCTCTATGAGAATGTGTGTGTGTATACGTGTTTCAAAGGCTTGCTACTCTGGGCGTGATACAGATGACTAAGAAAAAGAAGTGAGCTCAAGTCAAATGTTCTCAAACAAGTTTAACAAACAAAACAGGATTATATAACTGGGCTGGTATGTGATGACTTGGAGAACTGTAATTACCTCCTAAGAACTAGATATGTGGAGAAATCTAATTATCATTTTCTGTCCTCTTCTGTGTCATCTTAGCTGGTCTAGTGATATCATTTGAACTTGTAAATGGGAACACTAATGTATTGCAGCCCCAACCATTTATCTATTAAGAATAATATTAAAGAAGGCAGAATGAGAAAAAAAAATAGGCTAAGCAATGAAAACCTATTAATTTGAACCTCAACACTTGTGCGACTTTGTAATATACTTCAAAGATAATAAAAATTTCCATGCAACTACCTAGGACAAAAGGCAAAATAGTTTTAGTCTCAGATAAAGACAGGTAAATATGTCAGAAGATTTTGTAAGCTTGCTTTGTTTTTGTAGAAAGGAACTATCTATGCTTTCCCCTCCAGGAGCAGGAGACTTTGGGGGTCTTTTGGGAGTTTGGCAAAGCCTTTGCTGAGGTACCACATTCATAGTTAGGACTTGCTACAGGAAAAGGGAGTGTTTGTAGAGTGAATGAGGAGCTATCTGAAAGGGAGAAACAAGGCGGTAGGCTGCCAGGCAAGCTAAGGTCAGTAGTGTAGTTTGCCAGTGAAATTTGCAGGTTATGGAAGGTTTGGGTGTGTTAATAAAATGAGGCACAGAATAGCAAGTAGGGAGAACTCGACATTTGAAAGTAGCTGAAACTATTTTACTGCATACAATTGCATCCCAAGTATATTTGTTTGGGTAACACAAGTTGCAACTAATACAATTTGCTACCATTGGGTGGCTGTGGAAAAGGTGTATAGAAACGCTCACGTATGCCAGGAAAGATATTCTTAGGACTTTTTTTAAGATGTTACACAGCACTGATGGGCTCTCCTCTGCAATAGTGGTGTATGGGGGAGTTCTGGTGGACAACTCCGGCCACCTGTGGTCAGTAAAGATGACTTCAGGCAGCACCGAGTGTGGAGAAGAGCCAACAGAATGAGTAGGGTGCTGGAGTGAAGATTGATTTAACACAGGATCTCCCTGTAAGTGCATTAATCAGAAAAAGAGAGAAAAGAGTTAAGGCTAATCAGAACCCTACCCTTGATATAAGCTGGTGATAACTTGGTATCAGAAAGTTGGAACGGTTTGGCAATGAAACATTCATTTCAGATGTTGGTGTTGTGCTGCACTTGCTCTTCACCAGCTACTCTCCTAACTCATTGAACGTATGGAAGAAAGCGTTCTTCTTGCAGCACACCTAAGACCAAAAAACCTATAGGAAATCATTTTACTGATCTAGCTAATGCCTACTGTGTAGGCTTGTTACATTTGGGCTACAACTTCTTAATTTTACCAAAATAATATAGATGCTTTGGACTGACTTGTGCTGAACCTGTTGAGTTTGATGAAACAGTGCATCCCAGGCACGATGGCTCTTCTGACCGGAGCTGTGGGACCTTCATCAAGAAACAAGTAAGACTTCGTTAGGAGTTGGGAAGGGCAGGTTCTTGGCTCTGGTGCTGGTCTGCCAGCTGAGGCAAGTCATTTTCCGGTGCTCCTGGCCCCGGCAGCGTGGGAATACTACCGCTTCCCTCCTCTGGAAAGGGGAGGGGAAGGGCTGTGGGGGACGAGCACTACGAGCCGGGGTGCAGAGAGCCGGGGGGCCTGGGCGGCCGCGGCCTGAGGCTCGCCTCCTGCTCGGCACGCCTGGGGCTGGCTCCGACCCGCTCAGCCCCACGCTAGCGACGGTAACAACACCGAAGCAGGATCGGGAGGCTCCGTCCCTCCCTCCCTCCCACGCCAGCTGCGAGGCAGAGGGCGAAAGGCCGCCTCTCCCTGCCCGAGAGCGCCGGGCGGCCGGCGCCGGGGGGAAGGCCGGGGGGGCTGCTGCCGGCGCTGGGCGTGCAGGAGGCGGGGAGTGTGGGGCGGCGGCTGGCCTTTATAGGGAGCGAGGGGAGGCGGTGTTTGCAGGAGGGGAACGGAGCAGGGAAGGGAGGCGGAGGAGGCGGTTCCCGTTCCCATTCCCATTCCCATTCCCGCCGTGCGAGTGCGGCCGGCTCGGTACGTGCGGGGCTGGCGGCGGCGGGGTGGCTATGGCTTCCATGGCGGCGGCGATCGCCGCCTCCCGCACGGCGGTGATGAACGGCAACCGGCCGCTGGACGAGCGGGAGCGCAAGCGGTTCAGCTACTTCTCCT
>VXBL01007148.1:1825653-1905377 GCA_013400195.1 Aramus guarauna
GGGGCGCGCCCCCCCCCCCGCCAGCAGGACGAGATCATCGACAAGTGCCTGGTGGAGCCGCACGTCCAGGCCCGCTACGCCGCGCACCGCGGCACCGCCCGGCCCGCCGCGCCGCCCGCCTCCTACCCCAGCCTCCGCCTCAACACGGGCCAGAAGGTGGTGCACTTCGGCGACGAGNCGCAGGGGCGCGGTGGTCGTAGCCTTGCCCCGGCTTCACGGCTGCCTCTGCCCGCGCGCGTCGTCGCCGCCGCCGCCGAGCCGGCGCTCGGCTGTGAAGAGGAGCGGGCGGTGTCTAGTCGTTGGCAGCGGGGGGAGTTGCCCTGGAGAGGAGATTTCTGTGTCGTCCCCCCGCCCCCGCCGTCCGTGGCTGTGCGGGAGGGCGGGATGTTACACCGCAAGCGAGGGCACTTGGTCAGACCGTAAAAGCGGGAAAGGCACCAGATCGGGAGTTGGTCTGAGGTAAGAAGAAGTAACTCTAAAGCGGATTTTGCAAAACGGAGACTTACAGAAGTGGCCGGTACCAGCTTCCCCCCTCACTCCCCCCCAAAACGGGGCACAGCCGCGGCTAGCTCTGGAAATAATCCCGTGCTGAAAGCGAGCTGTGGGGGATGTTTACACTGAATTAAATCTCTTCCTTTTTGTTTCTAATTTTAGACACAGTTAAAAATACAACGCTGAAAACATTCTAGCTCTTGGTATTTTTGATACCTTCAAAAAATGCAGCCTGTTCCATGTCACATGCCAGGAAAAACAAGGGTGTGGAAAGATAGATGGCAAAAGGTATAGGTTTTGAAGCTTCTGAGAGCTATCTCTTTAATGGCAAAGCCTGGCAGCCGCTCTAGAAATCCATAGGTATAAGGGTACCTGGTCCGGATGGGTGGGCCGCGTTACCGAGCGGGATCCCTTGAAGAGGAAGGTCTCGCAAGGCTTGCAAAGACCTGATGGTGCTCTTCAGATACTCTCTCTCTCTTATTCTGCATATGAGATTTCCTTTCCTTTGTTTTCTTTTAGGTCTTGGCATGATTACAGAGCTAATGTCTTTCACTATGTTCGTATCTTAAAGTGACCTATTGTTAATTAACTTCTGTGGCTTCTACCAGAAAAAAAATAATCTGCTTCTGCACTTCTAATTGTCAATCCAATTTAAAGAGAACAGTGCTGCTTTTAGCCTCCTCACCAATATCCCTTACAACGGGATTTGTAAGAAGTGTTTGAAGCGCTTAGATACTTGGCATCGTGGTTCCCAACCAGCTTTGTGCTAGAAGACTGCTGCTTGTGTTTCACCTGTCAGGAAGGTGTGACCGTGTGCCGCACACGCATCGTATCTGGAGTTAGAGAACATATGGTCAAGCTCAGTTTTGGTTAGTCTCTGATACCAGAAATTCTGGGTAAATATTTGCTAGTAATAGATCATAACTCCTCGTGAAAAAAAAAGTATAGAAGGATGCAAGACAAGCGCATTTGGTTGTGCAAGCAGTCTTTGAAAGGAAGCCTAAACCTGAAGTTGGTTGCAAAAGGTTTTAGGTTAATGACTGTGGAAAGTAAATACGTTCACCTTTCCCAATCTCAGACAGCTCTGCTGTGCTTTCCGCTCTGAATTGCGTGGATCCAGAAGCGTAGCAAGCATGTTGTAGGTTGTGCTGCGCTGTATCGAAATAATCATTTCCTGCTTGACAAACAGCTAGAGGGTCCATCTGAAATTTGGCAAGTTTTCTTTCCCCTCTTCTCCTAAAATACAGCTATGATACAAATAATGTTGTTAAAGTTTGTGTAGCCATTAACCAAAGAAAGCATGGTTCATCAAAACACTTGATGCAAAGTGTTTAATTTTGGAAGCATCTGCCTCAACTGACTTCCTCCTTGACTTCCAAACTAAGTTAATATAAATGGTATTTCTGAAGAAAAGATACTCCACTTGTTTTGGCATCCTCCATTTCTATTTTAATTGTTCCAACTGTACTATTGAGCTTTGGAGCTTTTCCTGGCTCCTCATCTGATAGCTTCCTCTCCCCTTGCTCCCTCGCTGGTATTCGACCCGATTCTTGGACATTTGCCCTGGCTCACTAATTGTTCCTCCTTGTCCTGCAGTTACAGAGCCACTGCCGCCAGTCTCTTGCCATTTTGGTTCAGCTTTCCGGACTTGCAAATGCTTTGCCTACAGAGCTTTTATTATCTTGCTGTCTTCTGGTCTGACAGCTTACTGAGCTGTACTACTGCCGTCTTTGTAAGGTGTAACTGCTGCATATACCACGGTCACCAAGTCCTCGCTTGGGGCAGTTAGATTGGTCCTGGCTGCTGTCTCCGTCTCCTGGTGTGTGGTATCCTAGGGCAAGGAAAGTGAGAGTAGCCTGCATACCTCGGGATCACTTGTTGATGTTGCAGCCCTTTCACTCTGAGTGGTTCGGTCTGATGATGTTCTTGCTGACACCTGTTCCAAAAGCATCATGTTTCCAGCCACAGCTCATCTTCCCTGTTAACTGATGTTGAAATCTGTAGTGATATACCTGTGCTTGCTTCAGCATGGGAAGTTGATCTCTTTCACCTCTTGTTCTCTAGAGGACTTCAGAGAATGCAAAACAAAGATGAAAGCTGAAGATACTGATTTACCCTTCCAGGACTCTCACCGTTTCAGTCCCACTTTCATGCATGTGACTGCTTTGATAAGGTGGTCCAGAGGACATAGGTAGTGGTCTTGTATCTCTGGACAATTGGTTCCGTCTTTCTTGCCCCACTGTTTCCCATATATCTCTTCTAACATCAAACTCATCTCCTGAACTTGTAGCCCAGGACTGGAAGTTCTCAAAGTGTAAGCATCTCTTACTGAAAGGTGTTTTGAAAATATATGTTGGCTGTGTGGGAAGGCTGTGACAGAAAATAAATGTGCAGTAACAGGACCGTGGCATCCTGTAGCCATGATCCAGCCATTTCACAGTGCTAGGGCACTGCGGCACCATGTGCGACTCTTAGCAAATGCCTAGAGTCAGCTGAGTGCCACGGCTCGTCTTTCGTTATCTCATCCTCATTGCAGCATTGCCAGTCACAGAGTAAATAACTGAAGCTGTACATGCACTGTGGATGCAGTTCCTGAAGAGGATCGGTGCCGGGATACCAGAGCTGATTTTTAATCTGCCATCTTGCTATGAAAGAACTGCAGGTATTTTAAAAAGTGTCAAAAAGCTTGATGAAAGGAGTGGAAGTGTAGGAATTGGGCTCTCTGATTCCCCAAACAGCACTTTTCTCCCAAGCACAGAGTTGGATTGGGTGGCACCCTGTTCATTTGGCATCTACCTGTGTGCACCACACTCATGGTGAGGATGCACGCAACTGCTAACACCAGCCATTACGTGTCCACTGTCGGCCACACAGCGTCAAGTCTTCCTAGTTGAAACGGAGCCCAGAATGCAGCAGCTCAATAACCTTGATGGGGTTGCAGGCTTTGGTATTTTCTGACACCTCCTCCTAGCAAACCCCAACATCTCTTGTCTCTCTATCTTGTTCTGTTTTCTAGAGTCGTGCATATATTTTCATCTCTTTCGCCCTGGCTAACAGGATCATTTAAAACTCCCATGAAAGAAGTGTTGTCTTGTTTGCTGAAGATTGACTTGATTGCACATGGGCCTAACACCAGGAGACTGTTTTTTTCTTTCACCATCAGTACCTGTGTCTAGACAGCCTAAGCCTTCTGGCTGAGGGCTTTTGGAGGCTGCAGCCTTCAAGCAGAGCTTCCTCTTTCCAAACAAGCCTCCAATTGCTGGCACTTCTCCATTTATGTCTAATGCTTGTAGTGGTAGAAAATAATGTTAGCTGATCAGAGGAAAATCTGGAAATAGAACCTGGGATGAGGGGAATAGGTGGAAAAACAGAAGTGTGTGAGAGGCTACCACCCTTTGACCTCAGTAGAGGTCGGCTTGTGTTAAGTATCTGATTTGATGTTAGTTGATGCCGCTGGATCCTCCCTGCTTAGTTCAGTGGAAGGTAGTTGAGATATTCAGTTTACAACAAGTTCTCACTCTTCTTTCTTAATACTGTCCCTCTCTATCCACAAATGTGTGACATACCCATGGATTTAAGGTCTGGGTTGGGTTTTTTTTAAGGAATATTGAACATTTGACTGGTACTCTGCAGCTCAAAGAATTGGACTTGAAATAAATAAACTTTTCATTTAAGAAAATGCCATGTGCTTTAGGAAGTGGTAAACATTTTATGTGAAGGACAGACAGGTAAGAGAGTTCAGTTAGCTTCATTCATCATCTCTTAATAGGGAAGCTTGACTTACCTACCTGAAGGCAGATATGGTATTTGTTTTGCTTAGCCTTAAGAACTTTGGCACCAAGCCAAAGGATCGACCCTTTTATCTCCTACTTAAAAATGCTTTAAAGCAGCAAATATTCAATACAAAAATACCTTCTATGTTGGGCCTGTTATAGATTTGTGCTTTTTTAAAAACAAAAAACTGCAGGACAGCTTTTGAGTGCAGTTAAACCTCAATAACCAGCAAGCCCTGTTCTGATAACACTTCTAAGATGCATTTGTTGGTGGGTTTGTGACTGCCTCATTACTGAGCAATGCAGTGTCAGATATGCTGGCGTGTTTCTGCCAGTCTCTGCCATTTTGAAATTCAGATAACGTTTTGCAACAGGCTGCCTACGTATAGCAAATGTAGTTTGTGATTCTTTTTTGTATATTCTGCAGCTGGTTATTGAAGTCAAGTGTACGACCGGATTTTTGCCTCTCTTTTCTATTTCTATGAAATACATTGCATGAGGCTCAGTTTCTTACAAATAGGTTCTTTAACGCTGGTGAACAAAAGTTTAATTATTTGCCTTCTTTCTGGAAGAAGGCTTTGTTGTGTGCTGAAAACAAAAGCTGATCAGATATGGCTCTCTTCCAGTCTGTGTTGTTGATAAATAGCCTTGAAGCCTTTTTCTCTAGAATTTCCACTTCTAATTTACTTATGTAAATATTAAAATAGTTGATGCTTTTGCTCTCGTTTTCTTCAAGCGTGTAGGAACTTGTTTATTCTATAGAAAGCAAAGTTATTTCTCAGATTTTGTTGGCAATTAAACATGAATCGGGCACATCAGACAGGAAACTGTTGAACTGCATTGTTCTCCTGCTTCTCATTTGGTCCTCTCCATGTCCTCTGTGTGAGGGTGCAAGAGATGGAGGCCACGAGCTTCCTTTCCTTGCCTGACAATGGACAGAACCTGACAACTGTCTCCTTCATCCTAGCTTCAAGTACGCTTCAAATAACCACAGATGTCAACATCTTGAAGCTTCGTATTCTCAAACCACGTCTTAGATTTTGCCTCTGACAAAAACGTTTCAACAACCAGTTCCAAAACACCATTAATTCATTTTGGGTCTGCTTAAGCTGGAGGTTGAGGTTACGAGTTGAGGTGCCAACAAATGCACTGGTGGTTGAGAAGACATCAAATTCTATGAAGTGGGAAGCTGACTTGCTCCGTCCTGTAGGGAATGGCATATCCTGATGCACGACAACCTCATACCTTCACTCTGCCTTACCTATGGTGCTTTTCTATCCCTCTGCAGGCAGCCTTTTGTCAGCAGGGCTTGCTTACAGCAGCGGTATCATCTCTGAGTTGAGGATGTGCAGGGAGCACTGGGTGAAGGGGTATCCCTCCCAGTGCTGTCTACACCTGCCTCAAATACAGGGAAATAAAGAACTGGCTGTCTCAGATCCAGGACAAGGATGGTCATGGCTCGCTCCCAAATTTAAAACTGGTCCACGGCTGGTTTGCATATCCTGCAAATGTCTGGAAGTCAGAGCTTCCTTTAAACTCCTTAGATAAAACCCACTGACAGCTATGCCGATATGTCTGGAGCTTTAAGGTGCTGTGACAGCATGTAGGAGTGTTACACGCTTTGCTGGACTTCATTTCTGTCCTTTACTGCTCTAGTACTGATCTGCCCAGACCCCATGTGAACAGAAAGGTTCTGTTCAGCCCAGTGTCAGGGCTCTCCCATGCTCCCTCCTGGACCATGATTCCTGTCATATGTGCTTCAGCAATGAAATGCCAAGTCCACCAGTTTCAGAGGCAAAGGATACAGTCCTAAAATGATTTTGAAATTATTTGACACTCACCTGCTGCAAGGCATTCTGCCTAAGTGATGTAGCATTCCCGTCTGGTCAGCAGCACTCTGCAGTGCAAATACTGATAGAAGTCAGAACAGATACTAAAAAGCAGGCTTTTAATCCCTTTGTTTTCCTTCAATGTTAATAAATATGAGTATCCATTTCCTGGAATGAGAGAGTTAGTTAGTCCTTGTTACTCCTCGAGGAGCATAGGGCTGCAACAACACTATGCCATCGGACCTGGTGGCGTAGTGTTGTTGCAGTTTCTGTAACAGGTTTTGTTTTTTACATATTGGGTTGTTAGCCCAAAACAAAACCCCCAACCTGGAGGGCCAGGGTGCAACATTTTAGTCTGGCCTCTCCCCAGACAGACCTGTTCGGCTTGGTTAGACCTGCCAGGAGCGCAAGGCTCCCGCCGACATAGCTCTGTGGATCGACAAGGCGCGCAAGCCACCACACCACAACAAGGTAAGTTGCACCAACTAGTGGTGGGGAATGAGAGAACCTGGGCAAAAATTTCCTGTACAAAATTTCCTTTTTGGCCAGAATGTGTGGCCCAGCAAAGCCCAGGTCTTTCCTTTTCAATGGTCTCTATCAGCCCAGTTCTTTTGAAGAGCATGAGATCACCCTCATATATACCACAAATACTTTGCTGCTAGAAACCCTGTGTTTCACAGATGTGTAATAGTTGGAGAATGACACGTTTTCATGCTTAGGACATGGTTTCAGACACTTGTAATTGTGATTTCATAGGACTTAGCCAGCAAAATCTGCCTATAATAGAAATAAGAGGTGGCACATCAGGGGAATGCTATCAGATGTCTGAGAAATGTATTTCTATAAAGTTAGAGGTCAGAAATAAGAAAAAAAGGACAGTCATGGTAAGATGTGAGTTTCCTGTGTTAGCTTAAAACATGGCCTAGTTCTGTTATTCTTTGAACAGCAGGAGTGTGAAACAAGCACTCCAGGTCTTGTCCTGTCCTCTCTTTCCCTGTACATGGTTCCTCCTGGCCTTTCTCCTTCCATCCACTCTTCAGACTCCTGTTCCTGCCCTGATGTAGTGGGGTGGCCAAGCAGTCTCATCCATGAGTAGGAATAGAAATTAGATCATTTTGTTCTAAGCTTTGAACAACAATTATTTATTACCCCTTCATTTTTTTGATGTGGGTCGCATGTCTTTCTTGAGGGCATGCTGTGTTTGAAGAGATTATTTAAATTTCTCAAATTGCAATTATTTTCAGAAAAATAGCTTCTTAAAAGAAGCTATTTCAGTTTGGAATTTTATTCTGGACATCATGTGGTTCTTGCAACAGCACCGAATGCTTACTTCAGACTGATCATCACTGAAGTGGCCTAATGATGTGTCTTGTCAGGGCTGGATCCAGCTGTGGCTTGACCTGATGGGCGCATAGCTGTTTTGCTGCCACATGACTGCCTGGTTGCACACGCGCTCTTGGGTCTGCGGAGGGGAGGAAATGGGACTTTACTTCCCTGAAGCCCTTGCTTCTCTTATTATTTCTGTCCCTGTGTGTTGCTAGTGGCTACCAAAGAAAATGCCTAGTAGGAAATTGGAAATACATGGTTTAAAGCTGTTTGTGGAGAAACCATTTCAAGAGGTTTAGACCAGGTTAAACCTTCTTATATTTGGTAGGTTAAATTGGTATACTAATTGATAGTTCTCCTCTCACAGAACTTGCTTTCAGTCAGTCTTAAACTGTAATCAGTGCCATCTCTAAGTAGTGCTCTCGCTTTTCAGCTAGTTCTGTAGTAGTGGTTGTTACGCTTCCAGCAGTGCAATGTAATGCCATCTGCGTACGATGCTCCTGAGCAGGTAAAGCTGCTCTTCTGATTTTTAGTCATTCTTGAATTTTATTTCAGGACATAACTTGGCAAGATGAACACTCAGCTCCATTCTCCTGGGAAACAAAGGTAAATATGCAGAAGTTTTATTTTTAAAGTTGGTTTGTCGTTTTATGCTGTTCCTTGTGAATTTATATTATCTTCATTTTGAGACTTGATAGACTAATGTCACCTTTATTCTGTGAGAGCTGTGTAAAATGACCATCCTGCAAATGAATCGGGGCTGGTGTGCTTTGATTTACATCAACAGAAACACAAAGTGTGCTTAATTAACTAATGTTCTGGCCTCAAGTGCAGATGTAAAACTGATTCATTCCAAATTACCTGATTTTTCATAGTCAACTTTCTGAACAACTTTACATGTTTAGTGAGACCACTGTCTCGGTTATTGTATAACCATAAGTGCATGTCACTTTTGAAGTCGGGAGTAAAATAGGGAATGGGTTGAGAAGAATACAGATATCTAATAACTTCATTGGATTTTTTCTTAAAGTCTATCTTGTGCTTCATCTTTTTGTTTTGTACTAGAATGTAATGAAACTTGTTAACCTGGGGCTATGCTAGAAGCATTGTGTTGTTTCTTCTGCAAAAGGCAACTCTTTCAAAAACAGTGTGTTTTTCTGTGGTAGGTTGGTTGCTTTTTGTTGGTTTGGTTTTTGTTTTGTTTTACTCTACCTCTGGTGTTTTGTTAAAGTATTATTTATGATGGGATTTTCATAAGGCTAACATAGAGCCAGAGTTCCCCGTCTTTCTGAACCTGTAGTGTCAGGAAACATAGTTGTACCATGTTTCTGGTGGGAAATGAAGTTTAATTCTTCTTGTTGAAGAAAATACGGGAGGAAAACCCCAAACTCATGGTCTTTCTCAGCTGGGTATAGTGGGCATGTTAATTTAATCACAGATTTGACTTTGTGTTTTCTGGCTTTATCTGCCAGAGAAAGCTGCTCCCCCCTCCATTTCTTCATTTTTTTTGCCCTTGAACTATGTAGATAATCATGTATGAGCTTATGAATATAATCTTAGCCTAATGCGGAGTAATTATTTGGAAATGCCAGTGAATACTGAATTAATCCAATTGACCCAACCTTAGACTTGTCAGCCTTCCCTGCTCAAGGTCACTGCCTCTAGCCAGCACCCCATCTGTGCTTTGCAGATGCTGCTTAACCTATAACTTGATGTGGCTCCTGGGGCCCTGCAGCCTACAGTGCTGCGGTTTTAGAGAAAGCATTGCCAGTTTTCACTTGCCTTAAAACTCTCTTATAAGCTGTGATGATTCAGGAGCCAGAGGAGGATTTCCTAGAGGGGAAGCCAGGTAGCTCAGGCAAGCCCTCCTGTCTTTCAGGACCCTTTGAAGAAGAAGCCGCTGGCTTTTAGTATAATACTAGAGAGGCTTTTAGCTGGCTGTACTTGGGTAAAGCTGTCAAGAGAAGAATAGTAGTGAGAAGAATATAGACCTCATTGACAGTAAGATGAAATAAATCATATGTTGGAAGCAGCGGTGTTGTCTCTCCCCTACTTTTTGGTGGAAAACCCAAAACTCAGTCTTGGGAGCACGGCAGCTGTAATCGCATTTCTAAGCTTTGTCTTGGTAGGATTTTGTAAGTTCTGAATACTTGAACTTCCTGGAAATAGTACTTCCTGTAATGCACTGCCTTGTGATCCATGATGACATGGGTCTGCACTCACATGGATTTTCTCTTTAACTGATAGTTGTCTTTTCTTTTAAATGTGCTTGTATATCTAGTGAAGTGTTTTTCAACCCAACCTGTGGCTTATCTCTTGCTGATTAAGATTATTTTTACTATCCTCCTGGTGTCTCAAAATGAAGGACTGCAATGGAGACATGCTCTAGTTCCATGCTTTTCTGTAATGAACAAAGGATTGCAGAATGACATGGAAACACTCATGACTGCTGAAGAAAAGTGAAGTGGAGAGGAGGTTGCTTTAGAAATAATTGTCTCAGCTAATCAAGCTGTGGTTACCTCTTCCCCCCTCCCTCCTTGCTGACCAGAGATAAAAGCGGTGCCTCAGCTGTAGGTTGAAGAGTTTTGTGACCTTTTCCTTTAGCAAAACTCTAGAGAATCCATTTTGTCTGGCTTTATCGGTGTTGTGGTTTAACCTGACCAGCAGCTAAAACAACCACACTGCTGTTCACTCGCTCCTCCCCTTACAGTGGGATGAGGGTGAGAATTGGGGGGTGTGGGGTGTGAGTAGAGTAAAACTCGTGGGTTGAGATAAAGGCAATTTAATAGGACAGAAAAAGATAATAATGATAAAAGAATATATAAAACAAGCAATGCACAGCACAAGTGCTCACCACCTGAAGCTGATGCTCAACTAGTTCCCGAGCTGCCCTGCCTCCTGGCCCACCCCCAAGTTATATACGGAGCATGATGTCATATGGTATAGAATACCCCTTTGGCCAGTTTGGGTCTGCTGTCCTGGCTGTGTCCCCTCCCAGCTTCTTGTGTGCCCCCCACCCTCTCATTGTCACGGCAGTATGAGAAGCTGAAAAGTCCTTGGCTGCTTGACAACAACTAAACCCATCAGCATGTTATCAACATTATTCTCATCTGAAATCCAAAACGCAGCTCTGTACCAGCTGATAGGAAGAAGATTAATCCTGCCGAAACCAGGACAGGGCTGTGGGTTGGTTGGTTTGTGTGGGTTCCTCCTTTTGTTTTTACCCAGTGCCCCATATTGTGCCAAATCCTTCAACTGCTGAGTCTTCTAGTTCTAAAGGTGGAGATCTTGCTTCATGCCTACTCTTTGATCTCTTCCCTAACCACTACTTTAATAAGATAAGATTGGAAGGCAGTTTCTCCATGAAGTATCCCTGCCCAGTTGCTCCAGCGTGGGGAAACAGTGAAGAAACCCGAATGAGCTGTTCAGTAAGGTTGACATGATGTAATGCACATTCGGTGTCTTGTGAGCAAGATCTGTCCTCACTGTTATTTCAGGCTGTCAGGCTCTTCCCATTCCCTGAGCTCTACCCCATGACGGATTATTCTTTCCATAATATTCTTTTCCCTAATCTCCCTTTCATGCAGAGATTTTGGTTTGGTTTGGTTTGGGTTTTTGCACGTTATTGCCATGATGATGAAATTCCTTTGTTCTTTTGCAGCTTTGCATGAATGTGCTCTGGCTTACCCAAGGAAGGGAATGTGGCATTCGCTTTCTGCTTTTGCAGAGAATGAGAAAGCAGAGATGCAAATCAGTAAAACCAATAGTCTTGATTTTTTATTTTTTTTTTAAATTGAAACTGTAAGAAAATAAAGCAGCAAAATCAATATTTGTCTGTAACTTCAGGAAAACTGCGAGGGTAGGGAGAAGAGTAGGTAAGAGGCGAGGTCATGTTTTTTGCAAGTTGGAGCTTCTCTCAGCTGTTTCAGTGACACCAATGGTGATTCCAGTTGATTAGGTATGGACAAACTTTTCTCATGGCAGCTAGTGCAATGGATTCCCTAATTCCATGACTGTCAAACTTACCCAGAGAACAGTGTGCTAAATTGCTTTCATTTGGGGCAGAACATCATTGAAGGGCTTGGTAACTTCACTTTTGTCAAAAGTAGACTTTTTGTGTTCTCATTTTAAGCACAAATGTGAGATACAGCTTAAGTCGTTCGTATCACAGCAAACACTTGCATGACTGTCTCCACCATTTGTAGCTGTTTGATGTGTATTTAAAGTTCTTGTCTCTGTTTTTAAACCCTAAGACAAGGCAAACACAGCAGAAATACAACGTGAATTGCTGAGTTAGCTCTTAGACAACATTTAAAATACTAATAGTAGAAAACTGTAGCACATCTCAGAAGGAAAACTACTCTGGAAGCAACAAGTTCTCGTGGCACCGCAAATAAGCTGACATTTTAAAACTAGAGGTTGAGTTGGAGGGAGTGATTTGGTTCATGGGTGGAGCCCTCATAAACATAACACGTCTTTGAAATGTAAGTTACGTTTTTAACTGGAGCTAAAGCCAGGTTTATGAATTTAGGGCATTCTATTTATGGCTTCAGGTTTAAGTGAGATGAAAGCTGACATTTTGGCTGGGTTTAGCTTTTGAGGTTTCTTGGTTTGTTTGAAGTAAAAATTCAGTGAAACTCAGCACGGACTCCAAGATATAAATGGAAAACAAGAATCATGCTTGGGTTTGGAAATAAAATTTCTCTGCAACTATTTCTGAATTCAGAACTTCTGGGTTCGGTGTGTTTTTTTTACAAAAATGAATTTAGTAGTGGGCAGAAAATGTAATTTCAGTCTGCCACCTCAGCTAACACATTGAATACACAGAGCAGCATGGGAATAAGTTGGAATCTATTTCTAATTCATGCTGTTAACTAAAGTTATATTCCAAATGCTTAAAATTGACACATGGACATCTAAAAATTTGTTGGTCTTGATACAGTAGAATAGTTGTGAAAGTGGCTTTAGAGAGTCCTTTCTGTACTTTTTTTCTTTTTAACTCCTGGCTTTTTCCTCCTTCAGCTCTCTTCTACTTTCAGCAGGCCCTCAGATATTTGTAGAAAGGAGAAGCCTTCAAGGTGTGTTTAAAAACAAACTAACAAACAAAAATAAAGGCAAAAAGTGTCAAGCTTCAATCCCCTCAATAACCCGGTTGCTGCCTCCCTGTCTGAATTCTCCTAATTATATTGCTACAGAAGTGATCTAATCCCAGCAATGATTTACAAAGAAAAAAATTATGTTGCACTTATAAAAAAAAATGTGGTTTGCAAAATGTGTTTCCTTTATCTAAAACTAAAAGACAGTCTTCAATATCCTTCTTTGCACACGTCCTAGTTGTTTGTGTTTGGTTTTGTTTTTTTTTTTAACTAGGAAAAAAGTGGCAGAAAATAATTTTTTCCCCTCCTTCCTTAGCAGCCTGATATTAGAAATTTTTGTTACAAACTATACTCTGGTGTGATTATTTTTATCAAGCTGGCATAAATGGCAATGCTTCCTCATTGGAAAGAAGAGTGGTGCCTGAGGTTTGGGGTTTTCCCTTCACTTTTTGATCTAGGCTACAGATGTTTAAACACAGTGCTGTAGACTACTGTTGACTATGAGTTCTTGAGCAAAAAAAAACCCCTACAACTTGCGGCAATAGTAGCTGTGTTCAAGGTTTATTTTAATCTGCATGGCTAGGTGTTCTCAGCTCAGGATTCAATTACCTGCGTTAATCTTTAGACAGCTGGTTTTGAGCACAAAACCATGCACGTACCAGGTAGTGTGTGTATGAGTTTGCTCCGGCTGACCACTGACAGTGGTAGACTAGAATGCTGTCTGTATCAACAAAGAGTAGATCATGAAATTTCCTCCAAAGCTCTACGCTATGTATCTTTGGCGTTGTCTTTCTGTATGGACTAAAATTATGTAGATTGTTTTTTGAGTGCTTTGCTCTATTTTTGCCCTTGCGATTGGTCTCTGCTGACCTGAAGTTTTCTTTCTGATTCTGAAAAGATCCTGAAAGCACCCACAGTGTGCACAGGAAACAAAGCAAAACCAGCAACTACTTTGGGTCCCATATTTATTTTGGTTTTGTCCATTCAGCAAAGCAAAGTCATCTTCTAAATCATTTTAAACTTGGCTTTTTTACTGCTGCATATATCAGACTGTGCTTAAAATAAGTTGCTTTTGACAGTGTTTCTTCAGTCTTTGTCTCAACAATTTGGATTTTTCAGGCTGCCAAGCAAAACAATTTGTTTTGGCTGTGTTTACTTGACTGTTTAGTAAAATACTACACATTCCTGATAAGTGAATAAGATGCTTAAAAAAAAATAAAAAAGAGCTCCTGGGTTCTTTGTGGTCATCTTGTTTTTAATGTAGACTTAGGAACTGAGACCTGATTTTATATGGTATTACTAAGTCATTACATTCCTAGAGTGTGGTGCCTCTCTTTTAGAATACATTGTTTCCCATGAGTATATACAGCCAGTATTATGATTTAGTGGATTGTCCCTGCCTTGAGACTAATTTAGGTGTAAATTTTTTAATCCAATAAATAAAATTCCAAAATACTTTAATATGGTCTTTTCAATGAAAACTGGACACCAAACTTCCTAAAACCTACAATTTTGAATACTACTAATATTTATTAGACAGAAAGATGACCCAGGACCTAGGCATCCTTTATTTTAACCTTGCAGTGGTTTGGGACCAGAGGGATAAGATTGAGAAGAACACAGACTGCTAGGTGTGTTCTGCCTCAAAATACTTTGTGCATGCTTTCACGTGCACACTCTCTTCCCCCTCTCTCTTAAATGCGTTGAGAATGGCTTGCTCTTGCAAATCTTGAAAATACTACTCCTGTTCGTAGCTTTTATTTGAATTCTGATAAATTCTAGAAATTGCAGTTGGGACTGTACTAGTCAGTGTGTAAACTCTCAGGACTTTCTGGGCTGAACTGTTACCAGAAATATAATTTGGACAAATGGTAGGAAAAAGAAAGTATTTTTGTTTTATTCCCTAGATGGGGAATTCAAGTACAGAAACTGCAGCTCATTCGTAGTCATACAAAATCTAGGAAAGCAGCTAGGGACTGCAACCCAAACTGTGCTTAAATGACAATTCACTTTTGACCATCAAATCTTAGCAAAACATTTGGCGTTTGCTTCCCCAAGGCGGCAGCTGGTGGAGTGCTACCAGTGCAGCTCTGCTGCTCAGCGCTTTCCTCAGCCCGAGGAAAGCGAACACGCGGTACGGCCCTGTACCGCTGCTGCCATCAGTTTGTTTGGGGCGGGAGAGGCGCGCATCAAGATATATTCCCATGACTGGCACACCTAAAGGCAAAGGAAATGTTTGTTTTGGGGTAATGGTGTTTTAAATGTCATTTCCTTCCCTCTCCTGCTGACTCAATTGATTGCCAGTTTGCAATCTGATGTAAGAAATTGAGAGCAGAACACTAATTTAACTCACATTTCTAACGTCTGTCCGCTCATTAGAACATACAGTAGTACTCATGGCTTAGATGTCAGCATGGGGTGTTTCACACATGGGTCTTCTCCATCTCTACATGAAATTACTTCCTGCTGCTCTAGTTTGGGGGCCAATTTTGTGATGTGAAAGACATTGCATATTAATCATTTTCTTTCATCAGCTACATTTCTTAGGGGTTCAGACATCTTAAGTAACCTTGAAAGTCAAATAGAACACTATATGTTTCTAGGAAAATAGAATAACTTGTGACTGGTCCACAGAAGTTCTCAGCTTCTGGACCTAAATGCTAGAAGCAGAATTACACCTCTGACCTCCCAGGGCTGTATTTACATCATGCTGAGACATGGTGCTTTCAGAACCTGTCGGGGTGGTCTTATCTTCTTCACCTTCCTTGGGGGAGAAGGCAAACTCTGGAAGAAGTATTTTCATACACATTATTCCATGTCAGGTTATGAACTGTTTGATCTCCAAAGCATACCATGACACAGATAAGCCATCTTAAATGTCAGGTGGTCCTGTCTTCTGAAATGGAAAGGTATACCCCATGGCCTCCATTCCAAAAGACAAAGAGGAGCATCCTCTGCAGAACATGCATCCACGAGCGGGTTGGAAAAGGTACAAACTGCCTGAAGTTGTGCCATAGTGCCACGCTCTTCTCTACACTAGAAGTAGTCTGCCGCTTCCAAACCAGACCTCTGAGTTGGTATTTGGTCCCATACGAAAGATCATTAAACGTGACCCCAGGCACTGGCTTTTGCTCCACAGCATGAGAACTTTCCAGGAGGCCTGGCTTTGCTTGTCTATCTTGCTACCGTTGGAAGGCAAAGCCGTCTTGTTGGTTTTCCTTTTTCTAATTTTTGTTCTAACAGACTCCTGCTTCCTTTCCATCAGTGGTTTTCCTGGATTTTTGTTTCCAACCCTATTCTGGTGGATCTGGGGCTGTAATGGCCCCTCTGGACACTGACCTTCCCTCTCTCGAGCGGTGGGGTGAGGGAATCATTTCACTGAAACCAACTGCTGCTGTGGTGGCCTTTAGCTACTGTCATCTCTAGTCTGAGCCCTGGGACAGCCTGCTCAGAAGAAGGAAGACTGTTGAAGGATAGAAAGTAGCACTGTTTTAATTCCTACATGACAACGCACTTTAGTCTTCCAAGATGGAAATTTATTTTTTTTCCCCTTGGATATTGGGGAAGTGCAGGTCTATTTTATATTGTGTTCTGGGTTTTTTTTTAAGCTGGGATTTTATCAGTTCTGAAGTCTTAAAGCATCTTAACTTCAGGGTGGTAAATCTCTATTCGGTAGTATTGCCAAATGAGCTTAGGGAAATAAATCCCTGTATTTTAATATAGGGAATGGCAGTCACTGTAAATAATCCTCAACACCATTGCATCTATGGCTTGTTTATGCAGAATTTAAGGAAAAATCTCCTGCTTTTAACTTTACATCATGACTTTTGTTTTATAAAAAAAAAAAAAATTGGAGCACTGCTGTTTTCCTCTTTGTTTTTTGCAGGCAGGGTGGGGTGTTGAGCTGTTTGGTAGGGGTTGCATGTATCCTTGCGCTCACCTTATTCTAGCTGAGCTATAATTACTTACAGCTTGTTTATGTTCTGCATCTTTTGAGAACACACTATATTCTTAATGGAAACATGCATCTTGGTGCTTCTTTGCCTATAACCTTGGAAAAATATCTGATGTATCTAATTCTTTAGAAAGTTCAGCTTTTAGTCCATGAATCAAATTGTGTCTAGTCAGCTGCTGACTGTTTAAAAAAAAAAAAAAAGTTGTATAAATAATCAGTTGCTTTGTTAACATTTGCACTTTGATGAGAAGTTTCTGAATATTAAACACTAGGCGTGTGAGACCTGCTAGATCTAGACTCCCTTTGAACTTAACATGCACACTAATGTAGGACTCAAGATCAAACACTTCTAGTGAAAATGGTATGCAACTAGGACTTGGTTTAGACTCAGGCCCATAGGTGCTATTGTGATTTTATTCAGGAAAGGCCAGGTAATGAAGTAGAATGGGGAAAACATCACAAATCTGTAATGAACTTCAAAAGGATCTATTAAGTGCCTGCAGCAAAAGCTAGTATTTGAAATATCCTCTGATTTTTTTTTTTATTTTTTTTTTTTTCCAAAACTAGTCAGGCCCGTAGTGACAACAGCATAGCTTTAACAGTAAATGCTTTTTTTTTTTTTTTGCATTGTATGTTCCATTTTGCAAGCAAAAGTCTAGACATTAGGTTGTCCTTTTCTGTGTGCTTCTAAATACAGTACCACTTACGTGTTCCTCAGCTTGAAATAAGGCTTAATTTTTATTAGCATAAAAAGTGTCCAGCTAGTTGACAATCAAGATAACTGAAGCGGTGGTAAGTAAAATGAACATTTTGAAGCACTGTTCACTTTTGGGTGACTTTTGCAAGGCGTGTATCATGCTTTAACTGCGGTCACCTTCCTTCACCCAGTGTTACCTCTCAGAAATGAGTACAGCTATCTGCACTGCGAGTAAAAACAAACCAAGGCTCTGGAATAAGTGAAGACCTGGTCCTGCTGGAGTTGTTTCTCTTCCTTCAGAGAGGCATTAGAATTGTAAAACCCACTTATCTACATATACCCATTACATCTAAGCCTTTATCTTGGAAGCAGATGGAGTTGTAACATGTTGCCAACTGTTTCAAACACTATAATGGAAGATTGCCTTTTAAACTACACTGTAAAGCTTTTTTGCTTTATTTTTTCATGTAAAACATCTATAGCTTTCAAAATGCATCCAAAACTGTTCTAATGTTTTAGTGCTGCTATTCTAATGTTCTAGTGCTGTGCATGCCGTGCACTGCTATCTTGGATGGCACGGAGTAACTCGAATACAGTTGCTTTCTCTGACTCCTCTGCAGCAGGTCTGGGACTCACATTTGCTTGCAGTTCAGACTTTAAAAAATTATTATTTTTATGTGGCTACAAAGATAAGACATTTACGGATGAAGTAAGTTAGCTTTGCTGTGGTATCTACTGTCTGGGAGTTGCCTAGCCATGGGCAAAAGTGTTATCTATATGCATCAAGATCAGAAGTTCAAAACTATGTCTTTGTGAGGGGCTTTGAAATACTGTTTTTCTTTAACCCTGAACAGAGTCAGATGGAGTTCAGCATTGCATCTCTGTCCATACAAGAACAAGGCGGTGCCCAGCTGCAAAATGAACAGAGGCAGCCTGTTAAAGCAGCACCTGGTGTCCAAGTCCCTAAATCTTCTCAGGCCAGTAAGACCGCTGGCTCTGATGGGTTGATAGCATCCAGGAAGGAAGAGGAGTCCTCTTTCTGGAAGATAAATGCAGAGCGCTCAAAGATTGAAGGAGACAAGTCTGAGTTCCAGTCCCTGACCCCTAGCCAGATCAAGTCCATGGAGAAAGGAGAGAAACCCCTTCCCGCTTTTTACAGACAAGAGTCTGCTCCAAAGGAGATGGCAAAAGCTGAGAAGCCCAGCATAACTAAACCAGAGAAGTCTGTCGCCCCCAGCCTACCTTCTGTATCTCTCGAATGGGAGAAACCTCGACCCACTCAACTCCCTGCTAGTTCTCTAGATGACTTCTTTCTTCCTGACCCACCACAGGACCTGGCTTCTTCTAGGACAAACAAGGAAGATACTGATGGTACTATACTTACAGATCCACAAATGCCTGGACAAGTAAGGACTGCTATATACACTGTCCTTAGATTTAAAAACTGTATAGCATATTAAAATCTGGCAAGTCTGCTCTGGAAGATTAGGGACCCCATAAAGCATTAAGCCATAGCTAAGCTTGCTGGCTTTTTATCCTGCAAATTTAACCAATATGTTAATGGCTATTTTTTGTTTGTCAGGTATTTTCTAATGTAGTAAAGCACATAGGATAAAGGCATCATTTAAATATAATGCCAAAAATGCTGACATGGCATCTGGTGGCTAACTGGCTACCTAACAGTTTGGGGTAAAGAGCTTGCTATATCAAGAAAAATAGTTGTGTTGGTTTGGTTTGATTTTTTTCTTGAAACAGCAAAACACTTAATGAAAAAAAGGTAGTTTTTAACTTGAAACTAGAGTCTAGGATACTTGATTGGTATGCACAGCATAGCAGTGAATGGTGAACTAGTTTCTCAGCTGTTTTAAGTGGTAGCCCAACAGCCATTTCCCAGTGCTCTGTCCCAGGCAGCTGCGCTGCTTGCAAATGTGTTTTCTCTTAAAGTCCAAAATGGAAATGGAATGAGCTTCCAGAATTAGCCTTCTCAATGTTTTTTTAATAAAAAACCCCAAACAACCCAACAACAAAAAATAACCTTAAGCAGCTCAATAGCCAATTGAAGATATTTTTAAAACCCAGATGCTGATCTGTGAGAAAAGAAAGGGAACAACAGGATATGACATGGTGAGGGAAAGAAAAGGAAGAGATCTGAAGCCTGAAAACTGTGAAGTAGAGGAGTGGTTCTTCAGAGCTGTGCAGTTCTGCTTGGAATCTGTAGCATCGCTCCGGTATAAGCCTGACATATTACTGTACACCTTAAGCACGTCGCATAGTTTTTTCTCTACCATATTTTCCCAACAGCAGTTGTTTAAATTCCGAACAAGATGATGTAAGGGCACAAGGATACAGGATGAGGTAAATACTTGCAGGAGAAGTAAGTGGCAGCACTTAGGAGAGAACAATGCTTAAGCCACTTCAGTATTTGGAGCACTATGTTTAGTTATTTTTTTCTGAAACTAAGACATAAAGCTGCTTGAGCTGTTTTGCTACAAATTGTGACCGCAATAGACCTTCAATTTTAGTTAAAGGCTTTATCACGTATTCCTACAAATTAGTGGCTTGTTACAGTTTTAATTCCTTTGTGAATGTTTTCTAGCTAACTGAAATAGTTTGAGAAGCCTGTTTTTTCTTCCTCTGGAGAAACAATCCTCCCATGTCAAAATGTGAACAGAGTAGCAGAGAAGACAGTATGATAGAATTTTCTTTGTTTCCTCTTTTCTGGCTTATCTTCCCTGTTCTGGGGAAGAGAGCCATGCTCTAGGAAGAGAATCTAGAGACTCAGCTGTGTCTCTCGAATAGTCTTCCTGAACACTAAAATTATCTTCAACATCATGGCTAGAAGTGCAGCACTGCAGGAGTGAGCACGTTCTTGACAGCCTAGTAAATAGCTTGTCAACAAAGTTTAAACTATGTAGTCTTCTGGAAACAACTGGCTGTAATTGCAGCAGGCAATCCATTGAATTAGTGATGCTTACATTCTGGGTTTGTTTCATTCTCTGCAATTCCCACTCTGGTCTAAAAATTGAACTTTATGAATTTTTTCCTGAGGAAAACCCCCCACGTTTTGCCTGCAGACCACTACAAGAATTTTATCTGGAATTGTCTTTTTGGTCATTGTGAGTATTTTTCCATATCTCGCATTTTCTGGTGTAGGTTCTTAGGTATTTTAGAGCAAGGTGAAAAACTTGAAATATTGGCAGAAACTATTTTAAACTTTCTTTTGTAGATAAACGGCAAGTACTGAGTTTGTAATACCATAATTAACAACCACATCTTATTTCTTTTTTTCTTTTTCCTTGCAGACTAGTACAAGCAATGTTATCTTGAAGACTGGCTTTGATTTTCTAGACAACTGGTAAAAGATACTTCAAAATAGATCAAACCAATTTTGGGGAAGGAGTGGAACATCTTTCTCCTTGTATGTTAATTTACTAGCGTTTGTGTCTTTTTTTAGAAGTAACTTTCAAACTCTTAAATGTTGCCTTTGTATAAACTTTTGTAATACCATATGCGTTTTTGTTTTTTAAACAGTGATAGAAATGTGGTTTCATTTGGATATTTTTTTAATATCTGTTACAATTTTTAGTAGCTACTGTATTGAGAAGATGGAAGAAGTTACCATACACATGTTAAAAGAAAAACAAATGAGAGTCTCCATATCCTAGAAATGGAACCTACAGGACCAGATTGCTGTTTTCAATTGAAAGCTTGCTAGCATGGCTTGTAAGAAATAATGTTGCACATGCAATGGTTCCAAATAAGCAAGTAATTTCGTACTTCAGATAACTAGCAAAAACAGTAAGAAAAATAAGCATACAGAAGAATTGCATTGATTTCTCTATTTCATTTAGTTTGAAAGTAACTTTTGTACCACTTATTTGAAAACACTTTTCTTTTGAAGAGGGTAAAGGCATTGCCAAAATGATGGATCCAAAGAAGCACTGTGTTTGTACCCTACCAATCGGCTAAAATAACGTAAGAGTGTTAGAAAAGTGACCTGGGGCAATGGCAGGCGTTTCTGGTCTTCGGCTTAAAGACTTGGGGGTGGGTGGAGGGGAACGGGACAACACCTAATGAATGGGAGAAACTGTCTTCAGGGAACACAGGCCTAATGATTTCACTGCCTCCTTACTAGAGTGTAACTCTTCGGAATAGTGCTGGAAGTACAGCACTGGGAATTGCTGGAGTGTGGATGACCTTTGTGCCAGGAAACCACTGTGTTTATGGGAGGTCGTAGCAGTATGAGGCTTCTTTGTTCTTTAAGCAGCTTATTGTCTCAAGGACTCATTAACTTTGGTGCTTTTTCCTCCTTGTGGGTACATTCTCTTCAGCGTTCAACATCTGGGTTACAGTTGTTCCCGAGGTGCAGAGACGCATCTCAAGGTGGCCCTCAGCAGGCTTGCTTCCAGTTCTGCTTTCAAATGATCTTTGTTTGGTGTTTAAAATGTAGAGAACAAGACTAGCTGTCGTTTGAATCTGTCGTCTCTGAAATGCAGCATGATTTACACACTGACTCTCACTGTGTTTACCTCACCTTGAAGCCTTAATTCCCCCTACGCACAGTCAGTGACTGGTCTGCTCCAATGCCAAAGGTTTGACCTTTCCCTTTACCTCAGCAATAGTCCCAGAGCATTTGTTTGGGGTAGAAGGCAAAACACAGGGCTGTAATGGGTCCCAGCCAAGGCTGTAAGAGGGTCACCGTCTCCTAGACCGTAATTGTGCTAGGCTTCTCCTGGATTAGCACTTGACATTTGGTTCAATGCCAGGGGCAGTTGAATGTGCAGAATTGGATGCTGCAGGATTTTCTCCTGGCTGTTACAGGAAGAGTTTGAGATGTCCTGGAAGAATCCTTCCCTCTAATTGTTGTGCTGCTTGCTCTGAACAAGCAGAGGATGCTGACAGAGCACTAAAACTTACTCGTTGATTAAGGAAAAGGCTGTAAGCTACCCCCTGCCCCCTGAAGAAATAGAACCACCAAGCCCAAACCCTCCAGTTTTTTAAATGTTTTCTTAAAAGGTTTCTTAGCTAATGGGGAAGATTGCCACAGAGTATGTCACAGCATAGCCTTATTTGTAGACTTCTGAAAGCATCTTTACGTCCTTCCTGAGATGTACAAACTCCTGTAATTCATGGGTATTGTCTCTGCATTCAGCAGTTCAGAAAATCCTTGCTGTTTCTACCAGCCTGGGCTTCACTTTTTTTTTTTTTTTCCCCCCTTCCTTAGCTCACCTTTTTTGGCATTTGCTACAAGCATCCAGCATCACTATAGCCTAGAACAACTTCGGCACAAACTCTTTAGGTGTGTAATTAGTATTGACTTGCACCTTCTTTTCAAAGCTGGCAAATGCTAAACCCTGGGTTTTACACTTCCTAGTGACTCTAATTTTCTGTACATTCAGCTGCTGAAAAGTTTTAGACCCATCATAAAGATGCACATTCTAATCTTAACTTTGATGTGGGGAGATCTGAAAGCAAAGTCTCCTCCTGTTGAGGAGTGCTATTTTAAACCTCTGCTAAATACATTAAAGCTTCTTAGGGAAGAACCTGGGCTGCCTGTCTCTTCCGTCGGCCAACTCGACCCTAATACACATTGGGACCAGCTGGTAGAACATGCTGCAGAACTTTTTACTTATCCTGGTAGGTTTTTCCTGTGCTTTTGACAAGAGTTGATGCTCCTTCTTTCTTTAATATGTTTTTATTAAACATTCTTACAAAAAAAATAATTGTACTTGGTCACATTTTATATTAACAATGTTTTAATAAAGTCACTTTAAATAGAACACGCAAGGCTTTTGTGCTGCTTTCTGTATTGTCCTTTATCCTCTGCTTTCCTCAGTGCCATTGGAGTTGCTGAACATTGCATCTTGAATCTGCCTGAGAGGCAGCCAAGAATGATCTGGTCTAGAATTTAGAAACTGAATTTTTCAGATCAGAAAAAAAAAAAAAATTGATACACTGCTGCTGTTTTTCAAGCTTTTAAGTGAGGCTGTTTGGGGAAGTATCTTTGCTTTATCATTTTATCTGACAGCGGGGGACAGGATGACATTTGGGACTTTTTATAAAGACTAAAATCTGTTTGCACTTCAATGTAATAGACTTAAACCTAACATGCACCAGTATCTTCAGGTAATCCAAAGCAGTATCTGGATCAATATTGCAGGAGCAATTTGAAAACTGTATGTCGTGTTCGAACCCCAGCCGGCAACCAAACACCACACAGCTGCTTGCTCGCTTCCCCCAGCTGGGCTGGGGGAGAGAAGGGGAAGGGTAGGAGTGCAAAAACTCGTGGGTTGAGATAAAAGAGAGTTTAACAGGTAAAGCAAAAGCCACACACGCAAGCAAAGCAAACCAAGGGCTTCATTCACCACTTCCCATCGGCAGGCTCACGGTACTTGGTACAATGGCCAGAACCGACAATGACGATTTTTCAGGCAGTTTTCCTGTCAGTTGGTGGTTATGTGCGGGCTTTGAAAGCATGTCACAGGAAGGAAGATGCTATGAGAGGCCGCTGGGTAGTCTCACCTTCAGCCTTTTATGCAGCAAGTTCTCAAAGGGTGAAAGAATCAAACGTGCGTCTACAAGGATAGTTTTACTTCTGCGTGCCCACATCCACTTTTTCCAGAAAGGTATTTTGAAAAACAACTCAATTGGGTTAATGCTTGAGCTGAATTTCTACCAACAACTAAAAAGGCATTTGAAGAAGAATTTGGTTTGGAGAGACTGGACAGCCAATTAAGAGGTGGTGTTCCAACTGTACTTAGGATCTGGCCTACACAGTTTGCTTCAGTCTTGTTTAAGCTCCGTCTTAACTTTTAAAAGTCCTCTCGAATAAACGCAAATCCACAGCATCTAGATGCTGTCTCGGCGTGTGGAGTCAGCAGATCTCATGCCTGACTGAGGACTTGTAAAGGCGGAGTAGAAAACACTGCAGCTGCCTGCCGAAGGATAGCGATCAATTTATTCATCGGTAACTTCAGTCGCAGTTGCTGGGGATCAGACAGCGCAGGCTACTGAGGTCACGGCTGTGGGTGCTGGAGCAGCACCCAGCAGGCAGAGTCCTGATGATGGCTCAGCCACAGCATTCCCAAAAGAGCTTGCCAGTCACATCCCCGAGATGCAAACCTGACTTCGTAGGCATTACTCACAGACAGGCCCCCGGGCTTTGCTGTCCAAGTTTGCCCGTGACCCACCTGAATCAGCATCTTATTGTTACTGTGAGGACAAACCCATCTTTTGGCTGTCCTACATTTGTGAGTTAATGGGTTAATGCCAGTGAAAGCCTTTACAGAGCAGGTAAGGCAGGCACACCTGATTCTTCTCAACAGGACGCTCTCTACATTTCTATTGAAAATCTCTGTTATTGTCCCATTTTCAAAGGGGGCTTTGCACCTCAACACATAATACAACCAAGTAGTTCACAGTGAGGATCTACATCTTCGCCTGACCTCCCACCGCCTGGGGAGCTCTGACAACACCCTCTAGAGTCAATGAATGTGAGGTGGGAGATGATCACAAGATTCGTTTGCTTCCCTAATCCAGCAGTTCCCCAGTGGTACTGAACTGCACCCAAAGGATGCTGGTCTGAGACCAAGTTTATTCCATCCTAGTGGAGCAGAGAAAGAAATCTGATGATTAGCTCATCCCTCTCCTTCGACAGACCCTCTGTCCCCTCAGATCCTCTTCCCAGGGGCATTGCTCCTTCCTGTTCTCCTCCCTGCTGTTCAGGGTGAAGATGCCAAGGGACAGGCCGCAGCTCATCCTCCTCCTCACCAGCAGCCTGATTTGCTTGCCAGGACAAGTTCATGTGTTCAGCACAGTAAAGGTGCCTTCTCTTAGGGCAGCTGCTGGGGTGGGCAGCCACACGTTACCCCTGAGCCAGGCTTGGCTGAAGCCTGGCAGCCATGTCTCTACTCACCTTCAGCCCAGTGTGTAACTTTTAAAGCCTACTGTTTTTCTGTAAGCATCACTGTGGATTTTACTCTGAATATCTTCTGGGGCAAAAGATTCCATTAGGCAACCTCTAAATCACAGCGTTTATCAGGTCGCTGCAAAACTTGGACCTCATACAGGACCAAGACACGAGGCTAAATGCCCTTGGCAGGTCAGGATTTTACTGGCATGCCAACAAGTCAAAAAACATGTAGCTGCCCTGAAAAGAGCTTTCTGCAGTTCTCCTGTAATGCTTGTCTCCAAAGTGAACGAGGGAACGAAAAGAAAAAAAAATGTAGGCGAGGGAAAGAGTCTTCTGTGTTTTTTGGATGGTTCAACGATTTCAGTGACCAACGAGAGGTTTACACAAGGACCTGACCCCAGCCTCAGCATCCCTTCTTACCAAAAGTGGCAAGAGTGCCGGTGACCCTGAAGTTCAGCTGCCTGTTCGTCTCCTGGGCTTGTTCTCTGAAGTCCAGTCACCAGAGGGAAGGCAGCCTTTGAAAATTTCCCACTTGCAACTAGATACGCAGTATGTTACAAGGATTGTTTTTGTTGCTGTATAAAACGCCAGCTGCTATGAAAAGATGCAGCGGCCTGCAGCATCGCAATGGAGACAGGAGAAGAAAGAACGGTGACGAAGACAGAACAAAGTTCAAACGGGAGGAGAAAATTCACCGCATGGGTCCTCTCCACCCTGACATTTCCCAGCTACGTGAGCTGAAGCACTGGTTTCGGTTAGCTTGGTGGCAAAATTTATTTAGACTTGTAGGAAGCCCGGACTTTATTACAGCTGTTTGTTATTAAAGGGTTGACTGAACATCCTGCTCTCCTTGCCACATTTTTGAGAGCGTACATCTGCCAAGAAGGAAACTTCTGGTTTGTGCCTATAAGCTTATGTTTAAGAAATCCTGCTCTGTACCGAACCCTTTGGCTTCCACCCCGGTTTGGCTGCAGCTCAGTTCCTCCGGAGCACAGAATACTGCACATGCTTGTGCCCAGTAATTACAGCTTTTTTTTTTTCTTTTTTTCACCTCTCCATCCTGCAGAAACCGAGCTGCTGCTGGTGATTCAGGACACCTGGGAGCTCCCACCCGGCCGGCAGCAGCGCAGGCACCGACCGGCTGCTGCTGGAGGGACCGAGCTGCCGGTAGCTGCTGCCCAGGGCTGCGCCCCTGCCTCCGAGTCCTTCGGCAAATCCCATGACCTGCAAGTCTGAGACACACTGAGATGGCTCCAGAAACAGTCTGGCCAAAGCCACTGCAAAAGTACCAGTAGATGAGGGTTTCTTGGCCCGCTGCCCTGCCAACACAGGAGTACGGCTTATTGCTTGTCCTCTGTTTTGTCCTCTCTGGCTCTCATCTCACCGAGAGAATGGTCTTGCTGTCACTGAAGTCATGCGGTGTCAGCAAGAAGATAGAAAGCTGCAAGCATTTTAATAACATAGCTGGGTGTCGGATACTTTCTTTCACTGAGGCACACCTGGTGTATTAAATTTCATGCAGATCTTGGCTGCATTTTCTCCAGAAACCACTAAAAGGAGTTGAGGAAGGGGGAAAAAAAATCCAGATCAAACCATTTTGAGTGCCCGATCTTTGGTCAAGTTGTACCACCAGCCTCGACCCAAGCTTTAGGTTGATGCCTTAATTGTGGTATCAACTCAACTGACTGTGTGGAAATCCTGCAACAGCCCCAGGGAAGCTCCTCGTCACTAAGATTTCACCAGTAAAGTTACAGGAGCACAGATGACTTAGCAAAGAGTGATGTACGTTCCTGTATGGTCTTTCCTCCAGCTGGTTCAAAACCAGCGCTGGCTGGGAGCAAGCCAAGCTTGCTTACGACTTAGATGAATCAACTTCTGCCCTGTAGCCCCATGCGGTGCCTCATCACTGACATATCCAGCACCTCTCTGCTAGGAATGACGTTTGCTCCCCCTGTTCCCAGCACGGCAGGAACTTGCCCAAGCACCAAACCAGGTCCCTCAGGCCTACAGCCATGCTCCAGTGGCTCAGACCTCCCCCTGCCCGGGCAGTCACCGGTCACTTCTAGCAGAGAGCTGTCCATTTTGGGTTATCTGGGATCTCCAGGGCTCTAGGTGGGCTTTGGTGTTGATGGATGGAGCAGGAGCCGGGAGCTGGCAAGGTGGACACTGGCTCACCCACCTCCAGCCCAACCTGCCCCAGCACCGGGCTTGCCCTTTTAAAGGAAGGTTTCCCTTCCCGGGCTGCCGCCTCGCTCCCCAGCAGCACGGTTTGTTATTGCAGAAGCAGCTTAGCGAAAGGCCCTGTGCCAGGACGGGATGCTTTCCCTTCGAGGCATTTAGCTGTCAGTAGCATGTAAGCCAGGCACCAGAGCCTGTCTGCAGCCCGCCGGTGCGATCCTCATGTCCCTCAGCGCGGAGAAGCATTTCGTCTTGAGCTGTTAGCTGCTCCCCAATTTTCTGCCTCCCTGCCAAAGCCCCTACCCCCCCCCAGCAAGCGCCTCGGTGGCCAGGCCACAGGAAGGCTTCCCCAGTTGCAGCGAATTCTCCTACAACACTGAGTTTAAAACTCCCTGTGCAAAGTTCTCACGCATGCCTGGAAAATCAGGCACAGAAGCATTTGCAAAGCACGACCGTTACGAGACCACTGGATTTTTGTGGGCATTCTTTAAATATGTTATTTTTGTCCCTCTCAACATCTTTCTTTCCAGCCCAGAGGGTGCAGAACCCCGAGATGTGCAGAGCCAGCCCTCGGTCCCTTTGCTGGCATCAGCCCAGAGGTGGGCACCAGGGACCGCAAGGTCACCAGCCTCCCTCACACCAGAGATCAGATCTTTCCTCACTCCAGCACCGCTCCCTCAAGTCAAATGACTTTCACCAGTGTAGAGCCAGAAGCGTAGATGGAAAAACTGGATCGTGATGGTAATGCCCTGGTAAGGGAATTACATGGTGCCAAACAACAGAATCAGGGGTGGCTTCTGAATCTGGACTCAGAGGTTTTACCCAACAGTCAGTGACTGCAGTTACAGAGGACTTCAACTGACATGAAAAAAAATCCAGACCCTGACTCATTTCAACTGCACAGATTCAGTTAAAATCCATAAAAGCAACAGTGCCGAGTCCTTCTTAGTTCATTTGCAATAAGTCCCCCAGGGTATTACTTTTGCTAGAAATGCCATTAGCATTTACTGTTAAGTTCACTGGGAGGCACTTCTGGTTTTAATTATATAGCCCTTACAATGCTTCCTCTGGCACTCTCTTAGTATGGAAAAAATGAGCATAGGATGTAGACAGATAAAAAAGCTATTAATTCCAGGACTAATGATGCCAGATCAGTATAGTTACAAACAGATTTGTCTCCGTAACCCAGCCCAAACAGCTGGCTTTCAGTGTTCGGATAGGAATGTACCAAATATGACAAAAATGTCTTTATCTGGGGAAGCCAATTTTAGACACCATTTTTGGTCAGGCAGTAGAAATACTTAGGGAAGAAATGATTAAACCTCCAATTAAAATAATGTTTTTGTAGGATGCATTGCACCCAGCATTTTGGAAGCAGCCTCCTCGCTACGTCCATCGCAGGGAGTCTGGAGCAGCTGCTCAGCCGTGCTGCCACACACCCCCCGCAGCGCCCATCCATCCTGTCCCCTCCGCAGCCTCTCCCCACCTTTGTACCACCACCGGCCCGCAGAGCACAAAGGACCAGAGCTCTGGCTCTCTGGGTACTCGTAGGACACACAGCCCAGCCTGACCAGCACCCAGCCAAAACACAGGGGCTCCAGTGGAGCCACATTTGCCAGTGGCTCCCACGAGGCTGGGAGAGGTGATTGCCAGCACCCGTGGCATCTCAGCCTCCAGGCCAGCACCATCCCCATCCCACATCCTCGCCCACCCTGGAGAAATGAGGGTCAGGCACTGTGACCACTGGGGGAGCAAACCAGGTTCCTGCCCCACGAAAGGGGAAAATCCAGCATTTCAGAGCATCCCCCTGCCTCAAGGTGGGGCTGAGGTATTTCACAGTTTAAATTAAAAAAAAAAAGGCAGCAAAAGCAAGGTAGAAGCTCCAGCACCCTCCTGGCACACAGGCGATGCGGCTCAATTCCCTGCTCTGCTCAGTGCAGGGCTGAGCGGCTGCAAACCAGCCGCGGTGAGGGCAGCGACTCTCCTGAGGCGGGGGAGAACCAGATCCGAGCTGCCGGACTGACTCGAGAAGAGCGGGCAACTGCATTCACCACATATAGCATTGCAAACAGAGTAATTATAACCTGATTAAAGAGAGAGGAAAAAGCACGTGGCACGTAAGTTGTTACTGGAGAGGTGCACTGGAAGATTTTTAACTGATCCAGAGCTCTGCTGCTGAAAAATTCATAGGCTTCAAGTTATTTCTGCCGCTTTTAAAATCACTTTTGAGTTCAACAGCCTCAGCGCTCGCAACCAGCTACCTGCAAAATGTGCTCAGTTCAAAAGCCCTTACCTACAGCTGATCCATTTTTGTGTAACGCATGTTTTCTTCCCATGCTCAGTCACTGCAGGAGACAGCAGGACTCTGAACCGGTGGTGGCTGTGGGGAAGGGGCATTCACGGTCCTGAAGGACACCAAATGTCAGCAGGATGTGAACAAATATATACGTATATTTTAAAATTCAAGAAATCGGGGCTTAGAAATGCTCACTCTTGATAACAGCAATGGAAACGCTGAAAATCTGCCATCGTTTCCCCTTTCAGCAAAACTCTGAGGGTCGGGGCCAGCTCCATCTGTCACGTTGTGTCCAGAGCAGATTGCGGCACAGCCCGGCTCTTTGCTCTCCCTTTCGGCAGCAGGGCTGGGCTTTCACCCCGAAGCACCTCCTCCTGCTCCCCTGCCGAGGGGGGGAGCTGGGATGGGAGATGTGGACAGCCAAGCCGCAGCGATCGGGGAATTGCTGCGGGATCCCTCCGCTCCGATCTTTGCCTGCAAACTTCGTGTGACCTCAGATCAGTCGCTGCACCTCGAGATGCCCTTGCAGGTTGTCCTGCGGGGATGCTGGTCATCTGTGCGTAGAGCTCATACGAACCTAAGGACAGTAACACTGACATTTGTTGTCATCTTCTGAGGATCAGCTAGATAAAGACCATGGGGGGCCTGTGAATTAGTTTTTACATATGAAATAGAAAATAAAAATTGAGATAGAAAATGAAAACTTCCTGGCAAAAGCAGTTGCCAATAACCATGGTAAAGACCATGTGCTCATCCCCTTCATGGCCCATCTCAGCCTCAGGGGACCTAGTGACAACCATGTTTCCCTTCCCAAATTACTGGCAGCCCACAGTTCTTTGCTGTGAAGAGCCAAAGAGGACGCCCCTTTCTCTGTCGCCCAATGAATGAACTTGCAAATGTTGTTATTGCAGGACATAATTTTGTTTCAGGGTTGAAGTCATTCCAAAGAGCTTCTCTGCACTGAACTCCTTCAGATATCCTGTTGATAACGGAAAGGACATCGAGACTCCTGTTCCGAGACTTCCAGTAAAAGCAGGAGCCTCTGATCCTGGTATCAAATGGCAACACTCACCTCAGGCTGAATGCCAGCACGGAGCTCAAAGCATCATTTTAACCTCCTGAAAAGCTGCAAAAAACGTCAGCTGAAGTCACTTGGAAGCAGCCTCATGGTGGGAAATGCAAGAAATAGACCTTTGTAAGTCACTTGAGATGGTGGCAAAGACATCTTTGTGGACATTAGCCGAAGGCACGGGCTAGCAGTAGAGTAAACGTCCCCACACTTTGATAGATTTCATGCTGGGCCTGCACAGGGGTGCTGCCATGGTACAAAATTGTGGCTGGCCAGTTTACCACCAGCAACCCGAAAGCACTTCCCACACTGAGATGTCCTGCAGAGGTGGTACCCACTGGTATGCAATAACAGCATTTGCTGGAGCAAGTCATTCTCAGTACAGTTTATGGAGAAACTTAAATTCAAAATACACTAGCGAACAAAAAAGGCCTTCTCAGTTGCTAAAAGGAGCGTTTTTATAGCCCAGAGGTGTTTCAGGACACGGACACAGCGGGACCAGGATGGATGGGGGACAGGACACATCCTGGCTGTGCATGCGTGGTGGCCCTTTCTGGGGGAGGGCTTCCCAGCTCTCAGCGAGGGCAGTAACAGGGACCCTCCCTCCCGGTATTTCTCTGCACGGTGTTCCTGGCAGGTGGCTGCTGCCCCGAAATCCTGCGCTGGGAAAGCAGCGGCGTATTGTGCCTCCACGGGAAGGCAGACCCGGCGTTTCACCCGCACTCGTGCTGACAGCTGGCAGAGAGACAGGCAGCAACTCCGAAACACCACGGTGTGCACCCGGGGCAAGCCTTGGAGCTGCTTTTGGACCCACTTTCTCCTCATGGATCTATAGCTTTTTGTTTACTTTATTTTTAATCTCTTTTAAAAACACAGTTAAATATCTTGCCCCGTGCCCAGAGATGGCACAAGGCCTCTCCACTGATGATGTCCCACTGAAGGCCAGTCCTGAGGCTCTCCAGGTGATCCGCTGGGCAGACCCCCTTGGGTCAGGGGGGCACCACCGGGCTCCGGGGGTCACCCCGCCGCTGAGTATCTCGCCCCGGTGTGACAGCTGGCAGGGCCAGACGGAGCAGAGGAGGGCACCGTGTGCTGCCAGTGCCGAAACATAGCTGGCACGTCTAATTTTAGCCTCAGGAGCACTGGAAGCCCTCCTGAGTTGCAGCATACCTCAATAAATCATCTAAATCGATGCTGCTTGGCCTAAAGCTGACTTTCAGATGGGAAAGGCTAAGTGCTGACTTTTAAACATAATTTTGACTGAAGCTGAAGGTGTCTGCCTTCAGCATACAGTTACCCAGGGTGTCCAAGGCTTGCAGGGACTGGGAATTAAGAGAGACTTCAAGAAGAGGCAAAAAGGCCTGGGACTTTTTTGTTTTGCTGTCTAATGCAAATCTGACTGAGAATAAATCTACGTGTGCAACGCATATGTAGGATGAAAGCTAGAAGCAGTGAAATAAGCAGCAAATACCTGCAGGGTGCAGAGCATCCTTCAGGTCTAGGGATGGACACCAGGGACAGCTGGTTCCCTGTTTCAAGAAAACCAACCACATTGTAGAGGCTTCACCAATCTGCACAGCAAAGGGACCTACTGGAAAAAAAAAAAAAAAAAGGCATTTTGCTGGGAATCCTGTGTTTGCTATGGTCTGCTTGGCAATAGTCTGTGCAGAGCAGGCTTGGGGCTTTGGTACCCTTTCCCAGTTAATTGTGAAACTGGATAATCCATGCACGGTGAACTGAAAGTTGGCTGTCAGTACCTTTAGGGGACCATCTGCCTCACTACTGGGGGTTGTTACTGAAGCCTTGTACACAAGCTGTCCTACATGTATATAAAATACATGTATACACAGAAAAAAAAAATCATTACTTACATAACATATTTTATATAAATTTTATCCATCTAACTTAATATATATATTAATATGTCTCTGAGGCAGTGGTTTTCCATGTCTCCCTCCCTTGTTTGTGCATCTGAGAGATGCCCAAGAGCAGAGAGACTACGGGGAGAAAAGGAATACCGCTTAGTTAAATAATGCAGCATTACAAAACTAACGTCAGGGCTTCAGAGGTCTTCAGACCACTGATTCCCTCTCTTGTGGTAGTTTGGTGTTAATGTTTTTCAAGAGCTGGTTGTTAGCGATCAGGGAAACTACTAAATTAACAGCTCTGCAGACTTAATTGTCTGAACACTTTCAATCATTAATTAGGGAAGGAAATCCCTGCCTGTAAATAAAGCCAGCATAGGGTTATTTCATGTCAGGAGCAGTAACAACACATCAAAGCATTCACAAGCTATGAGGTAGGGCCACTAAAATTATCAACAGGCTTTAGACTTCAAAAAAATAATAAATTGGGGTTGATATTTATTTGCATTCTGGTTTCTGAAGCTTTAAGGCTTGCTCAAATGCTATTTTCTAGATATTCTCTGCAATCATAAAAGCTGAAACTAAAAAAGCTGGCAATTCTCACTTTCTCAGAGGCTTCTGGAGAAGATGAAATTCTGTGGCACTGACAGTGCAACCATAAAGGCTGCCAGCATGGAAGGCACCTTTCTAATGCAGATTGAAAATCTGAACAGCAGTGAAGTGATTTCCACCCCGCATGAGGCACGGAGCATCTTTTCAGTTATCCCAAATCACAGGCCGTGTCTTTCTGCCGTAACCTGGCAGAGGTACCTTGTCTGGTGCCTCCTGGGCTGTCTTAGGTCCCAGGTGTTGCATAGTAGCAGCACCTTGCTGGAGACATTTGCTGTGGTCTGTGAAGGAAAATAAGGACAGAGTGATGTTTGCCTTCCACAGGCATATTTTCCCTGTGCCTTGGGTGTTGTGGATTCATCCCCACACCATCCACAGCAGAGGGGTCCAGCGGCTGCCTTCCCAGCCCCTCATGCCATCCTCATCTGGGTGTTCGGGATGCAACCACGTTGCACCCCAGCAGCAAAGCCACTCTGTGCGTGCAGCTCTTCAAATGGACTTTGACACCATGAGACGTTTTTTTACTCCCAAATAGGCATCTGGTTTTAGGCAATGCAGAAGTTAGATGGCTGCCTTCTAGGATATTCCTGGAAGAGCAGGACATCAGCTTGAATGCAAAATGTATACACAATCAGGAAAGTTTCTTTCTAATACTGTCCATAGGTGTTTGACTAATCAGGTTAAGTGATTTTACTGGAGGTCTTTACTTCATAAACTAAAATAATGAAGACATCCCATCTCCCATCCCTAGAAACTGCATGCAGATGGGCTTTCCCAGAAGGACTTGCCCCATCCATTGTTCCTCATCATCAGTGGGCTCTGTGGGACCCTCAGCCCCCCCTGACAAACAGGTCTCTTCTCCTCAGGCCCTTCGGGGTGAGGATGGAACCTTTGCTTCTGGTTCCCAAGGCTTAAACCCGTGACCGTTGCGGTGGTTTATGACTTGCACGCTTTCATCGCATGGGCAGACAGGAGCAGCACGTTTGCTCTCTAGTAGGCTAGGCAAACTGGATCGCCACCCAGTTAAGCCAGACTTGCAATGCAATGTTTGCGGGCCGCAATGTGAGCTGCTGAGGGAGCCATCGCTCCCCGGCTCCTTGCTGGCTCACCACCTCACGTTCAACCCAGCGCGCGTTCTCCTCATGCTGAGCACGTCTTGCCCCTAGGGTTATGCAAACTGCACTGTGACTCTTTTTCAGCCAGCCAGCCAGCCAGCCAGCCATGCACCTGGTTTTGATCAAAATTTTTCTACTGTAGCTCTTGTTGGCTCAGAAAAGCACTTTGACAAGCTTGACATTTCCTGCCTGGGGAAGGAGTAACATGTCTCTAAAAGAACACCATGGGTTCTGTTGGAGAGGTATTACCCATGAGCTGCAGAGAAAGCTGGACTCACTAAAAGGATCAGACACTGAAACAGCCCTTGTGGTGGCAGTACTATAGATGTCCCAGAGCTCCTGGCTCCAGCGTAGGACACCGCTTGGGTCGCTGCCATTGTGGACCTTCATAAAGACACTTCTCAACCTCTGTTTCTTGTGCTCAAATGTTTGCCTACCCCAGTTCAAGAAAATGTAGCATATATGACATTCTTGTAAAGAATAAAGTCAGACACTCTTCAGCTGAGCCTGGTGGGGCAGAAAGCTGATCTGGGGCTGCAGCTGATTGTGTCTCATCCACTCCCCTTTCCCCAGTGACATGCAACGGGAGAAATATTTATGTATGCTTTCACACTGAAGAAATCTGTGAGGATGGCATTTTCTGTACAATGGTCCCTTGAGTTTTGTCTCCACTCTCCTTGACCTGTGTCCTGCTAAAACCTTCAGTAAGCTATTTATCAGGTAAATATGTAAACCAGCCTTCATCATATCAACATACGGTGACAGTGACTGAGAGCTACCCTATTAATTGCTGACCCCATTTCTATTTCAGTCACTTGGTGCGTCCTCTAGGAAATGAATGGGATCAGTCATGATAAATCCATTCTCTGTGGCACCAGATAATCCTTTTTCAAGCTGGAGCAGATGCTGAGATGCCCGTCCTGGCAGCCTGCTGCTGGATGACCAAGGGGGTTGTAGTGCAATCTCAGTCCATCCCTGAAGACTTGTCTTGGTGTCCCTTTGTGCAATAAATGGTTCTGCTATGCAGTAGTGTGTCCTAAGATGCACTGCTGAGGTATGGCACATCCCACTCTTGCACACTGCAGGGAAAGGATGCACCTTTTAAAATTCCTGGATGGCTGACAGCCTTTGATTTGAGTATTAAACTGATGCAGAAAGGCCGAGTGTCTAACAGCTCAAGGAGACTGGAGAAAGCTAAAGGTTATTTAAATTGCTCAAGGGTTTTGAGCCCTGATCTCTTGTTTCTGCTCTAACCACTGGGATATGAGACATGGTGTGTGGTGGTAGGGGTCTTCTCTGCTCACTGTGCTGGAGCTACTCAGCTTTGCACTGATGCAAAGTAGTCCTCTGAGACGGCAAGGATGGTGGAGGGGGTATATAAGTATTTAAAAGTATGATTTGCTGGTCCTGCTGCTCAGACACTTGCTGTAAAACACTTAACCACTGAGACGAGCAGAAACTGCATCCTAGCAGGGGTGCTCTGAGCGCTGGGCTGGAGAGTTGGACATGGCTTTGCCCTCCGGCCCCAGCAGTGCTTAATGCTGCTCTGCACCGCCACAGCCACAGCTCGGGGGGGCTGGAAGAGCCAGGTCTGTGCCCTCAGCCCTGCGCAGGCAGGCGTGGGCTGCCACCCCCTTGAGCAGAGAAGACAGCTCAGCGGGGACCCTGGCTGCCAGAGCCCCTTCCCAAACCCTTGCAGATGCAATCACCCTCGCTCAGTCCCGGGACAGACCCCGGCACAGCCCCAGGAAATCCTGTGCGCCTGAGCTAGGAGGGGAGAGGAAGACACGGGGTCCTCCGAAGCAGGGAGTGCCCTCCCAGAGCAGTGCAGCCCTTTTCCCTCAGGGCAGTTTGTTTTCACTGTATTTGGGTCCCTGGGACCCAGCTGCTTAGCAACTGGATAAAATAGTCACAAAATGCTGGCAGTGCCCTCCTAACCAGGGCAGGGGCTGGGCTGTGTCCCTGGGGGAGCCGTCTGCCAGGCGAGGTGGCCATGCGGTGCTCATGGGGGAACCCCCATCCCTGTCTCCCCGGGTGGGCTGTCCCGAAGGTGCGAGGGAAGGTGGCCCCCACATGTGGCAAACGCAGCAGGCAGCTCCCCCGGTGACACCGTGGGGCAGATGAAACACCGACACTCCTAATCACGATGCCTTGTTGGGTCTGAGTGGATAAATGCTTTTTCCTCTCTGGAAGACCAGGAAAAAAAAAGCACATTTGGAGTATTCTCATGAAGTACCTGAAAATGAAAATAGATGCACCATTTCTGACTGTGTATTTGGGGGAGATGGGATGAATACATCATCTTACTTTGGTTCAGGGCACTTTAAATAAAAACAAAGTAAAAACGGCGATGAAGAGTTACGGCTATACATTCTTTGGGCCAGAAGAAGAAGAGGCACGTGACTAGTGCCTGCTGCTGTCCTTGCCCTGTTTGACCCCTCTGCCTCTGCGGATAATACTCAAAGAAGTACCCAGGCTACCCAGGAGGCCAAACCCTGCTCCGCGGAGCTGACTGCCCTTCAAGGGCCACGCAAAGGGCAAGCGATGAAAATTAATTAGGGGCTTTAGCAGAGCAGTTTATAACACACTTGCCCTTATAAGTGGTTGACGTGCAAAAGATAGTTGTTGGCAATTGCTGACAGCTTGTGTGTTTACCTCAATCAGCAAGTATTTGTAATTAATTTTAAAAATGTTGAAGTTCCAGCCTTACTGGGAACGTTATAAACGGCCCTCAGCACTCTGATGTGCTTCCAAAACATACACTGCCACGAGTCAAAAAGCACAAAGACTCAAATATTTCGGGGAAGAGGCGGGAGGAAGAGTGGGGGGATGATGCAGTTGAAATGAAAACGATTTAGATAACTCGGTATCTTATCACAAATATTTAATTTTCATGACTGGAAGCAACCACCACTGTTATAAATGGGGTGAACCGCCACATCACTTGTAGCCTCTCTCCTGCCTGACGCCACAGCACCACAATATGGAGGCTTTGCCAGCAGTGGGATGGCTAGACTTCACTTTTTTAATTTCTCCCCCCTTTCCACCCCTACAATGCCTCATGCACTCCCTGTGCTGACACACGAGTTTGTAGGCCCCTGAAAAAGCTAGTGGGGATTAAAATAGGCCTGTGAAAAAACTATGATTTTCTGAAGCAAGTATTGCTGCTGAAGACAGCATTGCTGAGCCGCTCCCGGGGAGCTTTTCAAAACAGCATGGAATGCTTCTGCCCATGCTTGTGCCCACAATGTTTATTGACAGTTTCTGTCTCTGTTTGCATGGAGAAATGGCAGAATGCAATTTAACTATTTTTCAGTTTCTTACATGTTAATAGCAGTTCTTCATGGTAGTTTTCACTAACTATATCCCTCCTGGCCTCAGCAACAGGTTGGGCAGGAAACCTTCTTCAGGACGGGAAAATGCCAAGGCCAAATGTACCATCAGGGTGGTTACGGTGGTGGAGGTGGCTGAGCTCAGGACAAACTCCAAATAAATCCCCTCTCAAAAGGTCTAGACATTGAGTTGATGTTGTTCCTTTAAACTCAGACACATGCCATGTGTCTGACCACTGCCCAACATCTCGAGGAGCTCAGGCTGAGAGGGCGCAGGGGAGCAGAGGAGAGACAACCAGCACCAGGGTAGCAGCCAGCCCCAGCTAACATCTGGCCTGAGGCTTTAGCAGCAAATTTCAGAGATTTTTGGTTTTGTGAGGGAGTGGGAGAGCATGCTCAGATTGCAACCCTGTAGCTAAGTGATTTTTAGTTTCTTCCAGTAGTATAATTCTGAAAAATGCCTCTCATGTTCCCCATTAATGTTGCTATTAGCAGACAGGCAGGGCTCCTGGCATGAGCTGTTCTTGCTAACAAGGTCTATGTGTACCCCATTAGGGAATGTACCCCTCGCACGGCTTTCAGAGCACCGTTAGTGATTTGCCATAGCTCCTGTAATGGTACAGGGCCAAACTTAACTACATCTCCTATCAGAGAAGGCAGCAAGGTCTGGATTTAAATTTAAAATCCTTGACGAAAAGAAAAGAAGACCAGCAAGCCCAAACCCCTGCTTCTGGGCACTGAGTTGCCCTCCTGCTCAAATGCCAGGCGGATGCAGTGCTGAGGAGGACTATCATATTTGAATGGAGCTGTGAAGTCAAACGTCTCCCACTTGCCCACTCAGTCACTCATGGGAGCACTATAATAGCAGACTGACCCCCTCTCCCCCCACAACCTTACCAGGGACTATATAATCCTCCATCTTCACATACACTGAAAATGGTCTAGCATATAGGACAAGGGGGAGCAGTTGCGGTTCTTCACCTTGATTTTAGCAAGGCTTTCAGCGCAGGCACCCATAATATCCTTACAGCCCAAGTGGTGAGACAGGGACTGTGCTGCAACAGACTCTGGATGGCCATGGGCCAGCCCGAGCATATGCACAGGTTTTCTTGTGCTTAATTCCCCTTACGTGCACGTCTGCTGTGGCTGTGGGTGTTGTGTAAAGCCCAAGGTAGGATGAGGACTTGGGTCTCTGCAGCACGCTGGCTGGCCAGGACAAAGGCTTGATTTGTAAAGGACTCAGACGTTAGCTCTCAAATTCCTTGTGACACAGTCAGCAGGCAACTGCTCCGAGAGGGCAGAAAACAGGGTGTTTTTTTAAATGTTTGAATTTTCTTGTAAAAGCAGAGGAGATTTTTACCTGTGCCTCATTGCTCCCATCCCAGTCTGTACCACTCTATTATATCAGTCCTGATTCCTCCAAGACATTACCAGCTCTGGGCAGAGGAACAGAAAGCTACACTGGTGATGCCAGGCATCGAGACAACTCTTTTCTTCTGCATAGCTTGTGAACATTGCTACAGAAAGGAAATATATTACAACAAATTTGTATCCACATCCAAGCTCACACAATGAACTAATTAAGGATCTGTGATTTTTTAAGTATGTGGCCGAATGTTTATAGGATGGTCTAGATTTTAATCCAAACTTTCAGAAATTTAGACAGCTGCCTCCAGTGCTGTCAAAGGGGCACACATCTGAAAATCAATACACTTCATGGGGCTGAGTACCTCAGTTAATCAAATACTGCAGCCATTGGCTTTTGCTCAGCTACCAGTCAGCTCCAGAGCATTTTCTGCATAGTTACAAGATTGTAAGTGTTAGAAAAAAAGAAAGTGGGTATTTTAAACATGATCATCCCTGTGCTTTTTCACCATATGAACTTTACCTTTACTGCAACTTGATATTCCTTCCAGAATTGCTCATTAGGTCTAAATCCAGAGAAAACAAAACCCTGGCTGTGTCAGTGATCCTGGGCAGTAGGGAAGGCAAGGCTATTCTAGGGCCATCTGTTTCGCTGCAAGAATGGTTTTAGAAAACAAATCCAGACAGTTGATTCATTATAAAATAGACATAAGTTATGAAGATAATCATGGAAACAAATCCCATGAAGACCTCTTAAGTCCCTGGCTGCTATTGCTGTTGGTTTTTAAGCCAGCACTGGCTACCCACGTCACAGATGCAAAATAGCAATAGCTGCAGAGATAGAGCCTTACCAATGGGTACATTGAATTCATCTAAAATGATTACAGTTGCTCTTCTGGAGCACGGTTGGTGTGGGACACAATCTAGACTGCCTGGGGGAAAATGGCCCTATACAAGAGCTCACTGTCTCGGAGGCCATGTGTTTCTCTGAAGATGAAGGCAAGTTGTGTGCAACTCTGCAGAGACTGGTTTGTGAGACATGCTTGGCCACAGAGCAAAGTGTGTAGCAGAGAAACTTTGTTGGTAGCAGAGGAAGGACGAAGGGAAGGCGAGATGCAACAATTATTCTCTAAGTTAAATCTTTGATGAATGTTAGACCTTAGCTTAAGCATCCTTCTAAGGAAGCCTGGACCAGGGACCTCTGTCATAAATACTAAAGGATGAATTTTCATCCATACATTCCCTAGTCTTCCTTTGTTTGCAGTCTACCAGACTGCAATTCATGGGGCTGTGGCAGGAGATTTGTATGTAGCCACACAGTGTGCCTGGAAATAAATTCCAAACTGAATGAAGTTTTATTCCACCTCATATTTTCAAAAGCACCTTACAGTAATCTGTAGCCAAGCAGCAATCAAGACTTTTAGTCACTGTAGTCTGTGCTGAAACTAAATACAATCCTATTTCATAAAAGCCTGTGGTGACTCAGGAAAATCAGTTTCAGTCTGCTTGAGGTATGTGTGTCCCATCCAAATGCCTCTCACAGTAACAAATCCAGTCACTAATGAATCCTTACAAAAAATAAAAAACAAAATGTGAACTGACTGTTGAATTCATCAACACAACAGGGCTGGAGACCAGAAAGAGTGGGCAGCATGTGTGTTCCTCCACACAAAAGGTCCTGGTGAAGTTTGCATGCGAAGGAGACCTCAGCTATTGGGGCAGAAGTCTCAGCAGCAATGTCGCAAGAAACTCCCGGCATCCAAGTCAGACTTCTTCAGATGTTCATTGCCAAGTTGATGAACTAATATCAGAAGAAAGATCAACTTTACAAGAGATTATTTCAGGCCCTTCTCCCCTCGCCCTCTGGCTTTCCCCAAATGAAAGAGAGATGTTCAAAAGCCATGCCATGCTCTGAATTGACCCCACGCAGGGAAGAGGACCTTTGCTCGCCAGGCTTTTATGTCCTGTCACTAAGGAGAGCCAGCATTTACTTCAGTGTTTGGAGGGAAGGTGGCAGAGCTCTCCAAGCACTGGATGCTGATAACAGCAGTGATTTTTTTTGCATCCCAACAGTCCATATGGGCTGTCATGTTGGTTGTGCCAGGGAGTTCATTGTGCCTTGCCCCAGGAGGCTTTGGGTTAGTGTAAAATGAGAGACAACCCACATGTGCAACAGGGAGACAGAGAGCACAAGAAAATAAGACTGTGCTGAGCAGTGTGAGAAGCAGTTAATGGACACACACAGGAGAGGCTGATGTGAACTCCAGGGGGATTCAGGGAGAGTGAAAGACCCCCCCATCCCAGTCTGCTGCTTCCCCTTTCCCCATTCGAGACCTGGCACCTGAAGAAGTAAAAAGCAAAGAATCTAGAAAGCGGGAAGGGAAGTTGCCAATATGCCACAGGGCAAGGAAGGAAGGAAATAGCATAGAAGAGATGTAATCACTGCAATCAGTGTGTGCGCTGTAAAATCCCAGCCCTGCTGAAATCTATGGCAGACACCCCCTGCACTCTCATGGACAGGGATGTCACCTGAAGTGTCATGCAGAAATACTCCAGTTCTTAAGACAGGACAAAGCTCTAGAGAAGCCCCATCATTTTTTCAGTGTTTATGAAGCTGTGCTCATACCTCGCCTATATTCAGGTTAATTAAGTCTTTGTTTTTCACACTCAGTGCTTGGAATACTCCTGAAATGAAAAACAGGACACAGACACTATAAATACACCTCATTTGTATTCCTACATGAGCTCCCCATACCACAGTGATGGGTGGCCATACCAAGGAGAGGAAGGGCCTGGCACAAAGGCAGATCATTTAGGATTTCTTGGTGGTAATAGCTGCTGTGACAAAATGAAGTTCTTGCAAGAGGAAAAGTCTTGCTGACTTAAGGCCTTTGTGCGAGTCTCACTTCAGGACTTGACTGGAAGTGAGTGCCCTGGATGTGCTAAACAGCTGGGTTTGGATGATACTCCAAAATGAAGGCAAGGAATTTGCAGTTCTTTATATATCTTATTTAACTTTTTTCTCTCAGTAGTTTAATACTTCTATTGCCACAGATAGAACCAGAAGGATGTCACCCCAGAAAGATGATTTTGCATAGAGTAGGTTGAGTTTGATTCAAGTTTGGAGCAACACTAATGATCACTTCAGCATTGATCCAGCCATTCTACTTCTCTACTACTTTTGCTCTGGAATGAGAGAGACCCTGCGCATGAATGAATTGAGACCTCGGGTGCCTCGATGTACGGGGAACCATATCTTCAACCAAAAGTGGACAAGGTAGGTGAAAGGTACAGGAGATACCTGCCCAAGCACATGACAATTATCTCTTTGCATGAGGCACAAGCAATACTTGAATTTTAAACTTCTGTGATCCCAAATTAAGCTCATGGGTGAGCCACGAGAAAGGCTATAACACGGACTTTGCCAGCATTCTTCACATGCCTTCTATGTTGCTGCAGAGTTTATGAAGTAGACTCTATTCACATGGGGAAATTTTCCATTAGTAGCAGAACATTTTTCACTTTACAGGAGAAAAGCTACTCTAAAAGCAAATGCTAAGCACAGCTCCTTTCTGTTAGCCATTCAATATACACACTTGATCTCAGATATTGTGTAATATGCTTGACAACAGCCAGAAGTGGAACTTTTTTTTTCAAAGGGGGAGAAATTCCAGAGGAAGAAGATACTCACGGCTTGCATTCTCTAAGCGAATTAAGCAGTTCAGAAAATCATCGAACTCAATCTGGAACTGTTCATCAGAGTATCGGAGGACAATCAGTTGCAGCAAGTTGTTGTTGAGTTGGTATCCTTCCCAAAGACACACGCACAAAAGAAAAGTGAGCAAACTCATAGGCCAGGGAGGAATCTGCAAACCTCTAACTAATCTTGAAAACCAATTAATGGGAGGATACTCTGTGGCACACATCCATCCAGAAAGCAATCTGACCACAAGGTTCTTTAAGCTTGCAATGAGTAACAAACATTAAACAAGAAATTTTGCAGTCACTGCTGTTTCTAGTCCCTACGCTTTTGGATGTATGAGGGACCATTCTGCCTCCTTGAAATTTGGAGAGATTTCCGCAAAATTAGGTGCTTTAATAAAAATAATTTGTGATGAAATACAAATGCACTGACTGCTCTTTATAACAACTGCTTACTGTTCTTCTAACCCTTGAGTGGAGATGGACTCTGAAGTGGTTTGCTTCAGGGTCTAACCCTGCACATGTGCAGCCCTGTTGAGTTTAATAGAGCTCAACAGAAATGTAAAGCTTGCTCTGGCTGACCACCCTGCAGGGTTTGGAATACCTGGGGCAAAATTAGTCCACTCAGTGTCCCCTCTAGGTGCCCATGTCCTCTCTGGGGTTTAGTCCTCCTCCCTGGTGAGGGCCACCCAGCCTGCGTAACTGGTTGCAGCCCTCTTCACCCACATCCAATCTGCCTGACAGGTTTCCCAGATAAAATACAGTGCTTGTCTTACCTGCAGCTTTAAGAGCACTGCGGAGCTCATAGGACGACATGGAGCCAGATTTATCAAAGTCAAATTGAAGAAAGATATTCTATTTATGAAAGGAGGACATGGCAAGTTCAGTATTTGCATAATGAATGGAGCACAAATATGGCATAGAAAGGCAAGGTGTTTATCTCTAACTGTGTAGCATAAGCATTTAAGAAAGCTGACAAGACTTTGGTCTAGATACAGTTTGATTTTATAACTGAGGAGCAAATCTGGGTCCCAATTCTCTTTGTCATATGAATAGTGTGTTGTGAAACGTAAGCAAGTGCTGCCAAACCCAAGTATTCAAAAATAATGAGTTGCTCTTCATAAAAAATTCCATGATTTTTCAAAAAGTTATTTAATCTGGGAAGGATGTATTGTTATTTGTCTTTTAACTGACGCATTCTCCTAATCTCTTTTCATGTTTTCCTCTAAAATTCTGAAGACTAGAGGCAAATCGTTTAACATGAAGTTAAGATTGTCACTAACTCATTTGCTTCTAGGTATAAAAGATCTAAACAGCTATATTCATGGTACAGCCAAGAGAACTGGTACAAATGTTTTGAATTTTGACCTAAGTATTATATAATTATTAAGCTGGATTTAAATTCCATCCTTTTAATGAGATGACAAACACGGCTCTCCCTTGGAGTGTGAGTTATTTAGAGCTGTTGTCACATTCAACTTCAAATTTTCCAGCAAATATACATGCAAATCTTTCTACAGGATACAAGGATTTCTCAGGCCCCCTTGTTAAAAAACAATGCATCCTTTGTTAAAAGAGATGTGGCTTTAGTACCCAGAAAAAGTGTTTGCCATTTCTGATGGACTACACAAGAAGCAGAGCACTGCATATTTTGAATGCTTGGGTGAAGCATGAATTCAGAAAAAAGCCTATTAATGCCCATGAGGAAGCAATTATGATGTCTTTATTTGAATAGTCATTCTGTAGGATGATTCTGCAAGCCTGCTTATTCTTATTGCCATACACAGTGGCAGGGAAATGCGTTTAAAATTAGAATCAACACTTTCCCAGACTCTTGAGAGATCAATAACGGATATGCAGTGACTTAGGATATGATTGTTTCCTACTAGTCATGAATCAGCACTTTCTTCTTCTGTACAAAAGCAATAATGGAAACTCCTTAAGTTTCAATTTGATTGGCTTCCTTATTAGTGCCTGTTGCATTCTTTGTCCCAAACATAGTTGATTTGCTTACAAAAATCTCTGTAATTTCCAGAAAACCATTATGGATTAGCATCGTGAAAAGCTAAGAATGTCTTTGACCATCCAAAACAAGTCCTCATACTTTTAAAACATTTGTTTTGAGTTAAAATTTGTGGTTTGAAAACACTCCTGTCTCCATTTTCGTCTGTGCATACATAATAAACTATGCAGGAAATAGCTAATGAAATGGAGAAACAAATACAACGAGTAATGCCACCTACTATCCATGTCTTCATTTTTTCCCAGAAAACTTTGAACTCATTAAATTCCAGTTTCCCGTTGCCACTGGTCTGGTAATCTGAATTTAGGAAAAGGATTTGTTACATGAACGTCCAAATTCTGTCTGAATTTACTTGCACTGTTTCTTTAAGCAGAAAACGTGTTGCCTGGAAAGCCTATGGGTGCTGCTGAAACCGATACTGGGATTTCTCATGAGGTGCAGCTCAAGCAGTTACAGTCATGGCTGTGGCTGTGATATTTGGGGAACATTATGTGATATAAAACCACAGCTGAGCAATGCAGACTTCACAGAAGAAAGAAAGACAGATTGTTCTAAGGCAAGAACAGCTTTGGATGTAAATGGGATATAAATGATTCAGAGACTTAAATTACCTGATTAAAACAAATTGCTACTGTACTCGAAGGAGTTAGTCAACCAATCCACTATTTAGTATTTTTATCTAGAGACCAGGTTCTGTTGCGATGGCTCAAGCAAAAATTAATGGGAGTTGTGGGGTGAGGCTGGCAAAATCTGGTCCTTATGGTCTGGAAAAAAGATCTGTATAGGAGTGATTAGATCTGCCTGGCCTTCCCTCTACCTGAAGTATGAGAGTCTTAATACTTAGTTTACTGAGTTACTGATGTCGCCCAAGCACAGCTCACTTGCAGGATGAGGCACTTGCTCCAAAATTCTAAATAAGGAATGGGCCCTTTCCCTTTCCATCCATCCATCCATTCTCCTTCCCCTTTCCATCTTACTTATCAGGAGAAAGCCCTTGTTCAGATGGACACTAAGTCAGTGAGCATTCACGAAAGTCAAAAATGTGCCAAACAGGATCTAGGTAATGCCTGCTGTTACTTAAGCACCTACACTGGTGACATTATCGAAGGCACCCAGAGATCCCAAGGATGTTATCACTCCTGCAAAAAGTCTGTCTTTTTACTCAGCCAGGTTCTTCCTGGAGTCATGTAGAACTTGGCCCCCCTCTCTGCGCCCCAGGGAATTTAGTGGCATATGACATGGAGGGGACTTTGCCAGCGTTGACTTGGGTTTGCATTCATGTCATTTTGCTCCTCCATTGTGCTCCAAATACCATGTCCAGAGTGGGATGGTTGTGTCTGTGTTCCTTGTGCTTCCAAAGCAGATGAAGAGATGTCTCCCCATTTATTCAAAACTATGCAGAGATTTGCTTGGAAGTATTGCAAATCATGGAAACTATTTAGTTATATCCTAAATAGTAAACCTCGGACTGCTGCCATGCTCTTGGGTCAAGTGCGCACCCTGGCTCTGTCCCAATACCATGTAAGGATGAGATGTGAACATGGACCAGCTCCTTACCAAAGTTTTGTTTTCAAGGGAGGAAATTTAGGACTGGTCCCCTGTTTCTCATTGCATACACATGGTGACTGATCTGCACTGAATTTTAACATTATGGACAGAGCTTTAACAGGATAAAGTTTTGTCTGTTTTGGTTTTCTGTTAGAAATGTTTGAGAGGATGTTACCTCTGTCATGGACTGGAGCAACAAAAGCAAAAGATGAGAACTTCTCAGCTGATCAAGCAAGATATAAACCAATTGTTAGATACTTGCTTTGTCAGGACTCTATCTGTTTTGGCTCAGGTGTAACAAAATTGTCTATCAGGAAAGCATACTGCAAAAACCAGCTCTGCCTGAGGATAAGCCATGCTAAGCAAACTCAGCAGGCACCAGAACATTGCAAAGGACAAATCTGGTAGGGAAGTACCAAGGCTGTGATTCATCTCACCTAATATCTGAGCAGACATTTAGCATCCCTCACAATTAGGCGCATCCAGAACAAGCATAATTACACCATCCGTTTCACTATCTACAAAGGAAGTCTAGAAAGCTAACTTAGATGTAGACACCTACACCACAAATGCCTAAATTTGGACAGACAACTCTCGCCCACATGTCTGCTTCCTGGAGTTCCAGGATCTAGCTGAAAGACCAGATTTTCCAGTTTTTAATCTGGTTGTCAAAAGCCCCTCCGCTTTGATATCAGTAATTTTCAACACTCTGCTTAATTTCTGACCCATAACTTGCATGCACAACTCTGTCTCGTGACTTTAACGCTCCAGACAGCAGACTTTTCTTGAGTTACCTCTTCCAGGCCTTCGTCAAATAAACCACAACTTGAAAAATGCAGTTCTGTACAGAAGTAATTTGAGATTTACTTTTACAGGTGCTCAGCATTAAAGCATATCCCTTTAAGTCTGCAGTAGAAAATGGTCTGTCTTGAAGCTCCTAACTCTAAATTTCTAAAATAAAAGTGAAGATAAAACTTTCACATATTTTTTTTAATTTGGGTAGTGTTCTGCCATGACATTACCACACCCATCTCTGATATCCATGACAGGAAATGCTACGGCCAATTATAATCACTATTCATTTAGCCTCACAAGCACTTTTTTGAAAGGATACATCCATAAGAGAAATGATATTTCGGCATGAAATGAGACTTAAGTTCTTGAATTTGATGTTCTTTGCTGGAAAAGAACAATAATGAGAAAGAAGTCATTGGGCAAATCTGCCTTTTACAAACTGAAAGCAGAAAGTAGGATTTCAGAAGCAGAGATAGCTGGGTTTTAGTCCTCATTGTGGGAGGACTTGTGCACTGGAAAATGAAGACTACAGAGGAGTCACAGTCCAGACAGAGAAGGTATTTACTGAAGATATGACAGGAAATACTGTCCTTATTTCATAGATCAGGAGATGAGGTTCAGAGTGACATGTTTCCCGTTGTACAAAGGGCCTGTAGCAGGGTCATAAACTACATGCAGGTCTTAAAAGTCCCAACCCAGTGCCTGTCTCTCCACAGCAGAGCAGTAGTGCAATGGAGAGCTGGCCTCACTGAGCTGACATGGATCATGCTGGAGGCAGGGCAAGCTTGTGGTTAGATCATGGACCAGATGTTTCCCTGGCTCTGCCTCAGCTGGTTGGAGGACAGCAGGCAGGAGTTATAACACAGCCTTTATTTTTCCATCTGTAAGTGAATTTAATGGCAGCTTTTATAAAGTTCTTTACAGACTTTAACTTAGAGGTTATCAGCACTTACTTTTTTTTAATACAGCGTTCAGAACATATTCGAGTTCTTCTGCAGCTATCTCCATGTCCTAAAGTAAAAAAAAATAAAAAAAAAAAATGCAGCAGTGCTTACTTGAATGTTTCTGTAATCAGACATACCAAAACCCTCAGAAAACGTAAACAACACCCATCTGTACTTTATTGCAACTCAGGAAAAGAGAACCATGCAAAGCCCAGAAAAGGCTAAAAACTAAAGGGCTGGCAAAATACAGGAATGCTGCTGTGCAGAAGGCTGTCTGAAGGAGATTTCATGCAGGAGCCATCGATTCAAAGAAAAGCAAACTTCAGCTGGACACTGAACCAGGTAGGCTCCCTCAGAGCTTGAGTTTTAGCTTTGGTCCTCCTGCTTGCTTACCAGGGACTGCACCTTTCCCCATCTAGACATAAGGCATGGTGACATCTGGTGCCCAAACAACACACTACAACTCAGCATACTCCCAAAATACCTGATTTTTGTTTCACCTGGCCCTGCATGAGAGTAGAAGTGTCTCCCCTCTTTCTACATCTTGCTATGACCCACAAGGGTTTTGCACTCACCTTGCCTGAAATCTGCTCAAACAGTGCCCGGAACTGCTTTTCTTCTTCAGTTTCTTGTGGGCTTGGGGTTGGGTTTGGAGGCTGCAACATCAACCACACAAGTCTTTATAAGAATTGTAAAATGCAACATTTCTCCTGCACGCAGCCCCTCTGTGCATCAGGGGACCACAGTACGTCTTAAAATAAGGGTACACGTGTTCCTGAATATTGCTAGACCTGAGGCCTCCCAACCATCTAGCTGCCCAAGGGGAGTCTCACTCCCTCATTTCCTTCGCCTGAGTGATTGCGTAGTGTGCCATTGCCTTAGCTATCTCAAAACCAAGAGCACCCATCATGGAAAACACCTCTCCTCTCATCCCACCGTGCACCACTCTGCTTCCGTAGTCCTTGAACCACAGCTCTGCTGAGCTCTTCCAGCGGCATCATCCAGGGACCTCTCGCCCCTCTTGAGAGCACCAGCCAGAGGTGTCTGCACTTTGGCACGCTACCCAGAGCCATCCTGAGCCTGGGAACACTTTCAGCCAGCTGCCAGCTGGGTGCCACAGTGCAGGCGCAGGGCTGTAGAGTCCAGGCTTCAGCCTGCACTTACAAGCAGAGAGATGCAATAGTGTAGAGACACTGCTATTAGTTGGGGTGAACAGAGAGCAGTTCTTATGCCAAAAAAATGGGGAAAAAGAAGGCAACAGCACAGCACAGGAAGCAAAGAATCGGGCTTTGTTTCCTCTACCCACAGAAGATACAACATGGGTGCTGTTTAGTGTACTGTCACTAGAGTGGCCCTAGTGACACTGCTTGGCCGCTTAACACTTTTTTTTGACCTTATGCATGTTCCTCACTTCCTTCTGCTCAAGTTTGGATGCAGTCCCTTTATGATTCTGTGAAAGGTGACCAGATATACTTTGCTACTGAACATGGCCCTGAGAGCTCGGAAACGGAGACGCACTTGTTAGCTGGTCCCTGGAGGGAAGTTTTACTAAAGAGGGACACATGAGATCTTGGCTTAGCTTGTTTCCATGGGAAGGCACACCACAATCAACGGCTTATTTGCACGAATATGCAGCTGACTCAGACTCAGCTGCAATTAGTGCTCAGCAGGCAGACCAGGCCATTCAGAAACAAGAAGAATTTAATCATTTCAGTAGGCACATGAGTGTATCAAGCATTCCCTCCCAAGCCCTGCAGATATTGATAAGGAAAATAAAAACATTTGTATAGGTCTGTGGACATTCTCTTGCCTCTTATTTTCTCATAATAAATAGAATTTTAAAAGATGTGAATGGCCATGTGCCTCCCCGGTGCTAACGGGTGTGCTGAATGTCGGATACCCGCCTCCAGGGCTGGCTGACGCCAACCGCCTTGAAGCAGATGCAGAAGCATAATGATTATGATTTTGATTGTTACAGCTCTTTTACCATATTCAGCAGAACTGACTGTTTCAGTCACATACACAAAGCTGGCAATTGTGTAACATTCCTGTGAAATGAACATGTTTTAGCCAAAGACAGTAAAGGGAATGTGTGCCGGCTTCTGCTGAGCTATTCTCTTGCTATTTTAACTCTGTAGACTTACCTCAGGGAGATCAATGGCAACATTTTCATCTAGATCCCTGGAGAAAACAAAACCTTATTCGGTATCTGAAGACATTCAACATCTACTTGGGGTGGAAGCTTGCTCATTACATTTTCCAGAGGTGAGTGATAAAATGGCATTTTTTTACTGAACAGGTTAAGTATAGGTAAAATTCACCAGACAATCAGATTTTTGCACTGTTTAAATTTTGGTATCAGCCCTTAAAACAGACTTTAAGCAGGACTCAGTGAGGGCACAGCTGTGCATGCTGTCTGCTAAAGAATTTATCTCATTCTTTATTCATTGCTCACACACTTTTTCCTCAATACCTATATTACTTTTTAATTGCTTATGTATTTTTTAATTACCTATCGTAGGGGTTTTTTATATAAAATTGTCATTTGGAGAAACTTTGGGAGGAAACAAACAGGAAACAAACACTGTTGCATTCACAGATTCCCAAACAGTATCAGGCAGCTAGCAAGTCTTCCTTGTCAAGCTTCCAGTGGATTCACCATGGCAAGCCTTATTTCCCCACCTCCTAAACCCCTCTCCAGAAAAAAAGTCAGGTTTAGCAAAAATGGGCAAATGCAAAAAAAAACCCAACACATTAGGAGTTTCCCATGACAGAGCTCTCCTGTAGGGCTGGGTGCCCAGCAGCCAGACTCTCCCGAGCAGCTACCAGCCCCACACGTGGGCAAGTACCAGAGGGCCCAGGGCTCGCAGCTGACTTACTCAGTGATGGCTTTCTTCTCGGAGAAAATCCTCAGGCAGAAATCTGCCTCCTGGTGCGGCTCAAACGTGGTCGGAACAAGAATGTAATCACCCGGCGGCAGCTTGAATCGGTTAGATACTTCCCTTAAATTAATGTAGGTTTTGCTCCTGGCCTTGGAGGGGTGGTACCTGAAGAAGTCTTTGCCCAAGTGTCCATCTCTGCCAGGGCTCTAAGGGGGGAAATGAAGGCAGTGCTGCACCGGCTGTGGTGTGCAGGAGGCCCCCATCCCAATTGCAGAGCCAAAGTCTGCCTGGCACAAGCCTCTCCCCCAGCTGTGATCCCAACTCTCATCCCTTCACTCAGGTGCTCGCAGCAACCTAGCTCCCACCTTATGGCAAGGTCCTTTCCCACCTGGAAGGCAGTCTAAGAGGACTTTGGGACATTGCCTTCCCGCTTAAACATTCCCTGCCATTAAATACCACCCTCCCAGGCAGAGTGCCACAGTGCAGTGACAATAGATTTGTCTATGCCAACCTCACTCAGGGACAGGAACCCCTGTGTGTGATGAGCTTCAACAGGCTCAAAAGAAGCAACATCCCTTCTTCTGGAGCCAGGCAGGGGACGACAGAGTCATGGGGTCAAGGAGTCTATCCTGGGACTCTTAAATCCTCCTCTGAATGGACTCCAACACAACCAAGTCAAAATTCCCTGAGTGTCTTCATGTAACTGAGAAGATTATTTTAAGAGCAAGGGCCCTAAAAATACATGATGACTGGCAGGGGTACAAACCCACAGAAAGATGCTAATACTGATAGTGTGGCTACTGCACTGTAAAAGCAATAGAGTACCTCATAAATAGAGTAGCCAATGGTTAGCATTTCAGCGCCAAGCTTCTTGAGTTTACGACGATCCTTTTGCATCAGCGCTGCTATGAAAGTGCAGTCGTCTTGTCCATCGTCTTTCTCTGTCAAATGTAGCTTGATTTGTGGATTTGTCCAGAAAGTCTCTGCCAATGTAAAGAACACCAGAAAGTTTCTTGCCTCAGAATAATAATACCTTCACCACTACCAAAAAAAAAAAAGAGAGAGACATAAAGGACAATTAAGCTAAGGTTTTGCTCAAATTTAGTTTTTCCATTAGCTGTCATGCTTCTTTCCACTGAGCTCTGCAGAAACTAAGCCAAATCCCAAAGTCTTTCATGGGACTAGCTGTAGACAAGAATTTAGACCTGATATTTTATTAAGTTACCATGATTTAAATAAAGTTGTCAGATGGAATTCTGTTAAAAGTACATAGCTACAACGATCCCATAGTGGTGGTGCAAGTCTGGAGTAACATAGTTCAGATCCATGATGCTACTTCAGAGCCATATAAACACGCTGGCTGAGCTGGATTTTTGTCTCATTTTACACTTACTGCTGTAGTTTAAGTGACTTATTTGGAGCTAGTCCTGCTCATGCAAATGTAAATGAGAGGCAAATCAGATCCAACAAACTTGAGAGCAAAGAAAACAGCTCTTTTACTGCAAAGTCTCAAGTGGGACCATATGAACATTTGTCCCTTTGGCTAGTTCCTGCTAGCTGAGACTCAGCTGGCCTGCCCTGCACCCACAATTCTGTCTATGGGGTAACGGGAGAGGTGGCTGAGGGTGGGCAAGGGTGGGAAGCAGTGCCTGCTTCTCATTTTCAAAGCAGTATCTATTTACCTAGAAAATTTCTACATCCTCCTGCGGTGGATCCCCGGACCCAGCTCCCCTGGTGGATGGTCACCTCCCACTTGTGGGCAGTGCTGTCTTCCAGGGCATCTGGAGTCAAGTTGCAGATCTCAACTTTATCAAAATGCACTTTGAAGTCTTCAAATTTCATCCTGAGTGAAAGACATGGGAAGGAACAGGCAGATATTCACTTCAGTGAAGGATGCCAAGCAGAAGTCACAGGTCCAGATAAATAGCTCATGTGGATCTGAATAGTTTCAGTGACCATGGACGTATGCTGATGTACACCAGGGGAGAAGCTAGCTCCCACTCACTGTGGTGTAAAACACAAGCAACTTTATTTTCTGGGTCTGATTCTGACATCTCTTACACCTTTCTTTTTGCAGTATAACTCTCTTGATTTTAGTTCACCAACACCATCCTGGCCCTAATTGCTGCATCTGTATTGCTGAAGAGCCAACCAAAGGATGGCAGGCATTTATGCAGGAGTTAAGTGCCTACAAATCAGCTGTGTGTTCAATGCCAGCCACATGACAGCACTACAAGGGACACATGGTGATGGATTAGCTAAGCCATGGCATGATTACCCTGTCCACGCTGCAGTTAAAGTCACATTTGGGCCTCTGCTAAGGTACCTAGGCTCAAGTTCCTCCCCCCCTCCCCCCCTTTATGGGTGCTGGGGACTTTGTCCTAGCAAAAACATACACCAAACTTGAGACAAAAAACATGTTTGGACTTGAGTAATGGCTCCAGCCTGGCCTTGAAGATGGTATAGACACTGCTGCCTGCTACTGTGCCACATAGATTGCACTGCATGTATTTTACACCCAAGGTGGACACATATACATGGCCATGGGAAGGAGGAAGCAAATGCTACAACATGGATGTTTTTGAGCTGCTACACTGGGCTGGTTAAAACTAGCCTGCTCAGCATACCAAGAAGCACATAAGTCATATGATTTTATCTAGCAAGTAAAAGGGCAAAAAGATACCAACAGTCCTGCTGGCCGAGGAGCCTGGTGTTCAGGACTGAGCAAACAGCCACGAGAAGGGACAGCCAGAGCCAGGCACCACTGGGCATGGTGTGCAACCCTGGGCAAAAGCAGCGGAAGCTGTCTAAGAGACAGCAGCTGGCACGGTGGGCACTGCAAGGACAGGAGGCTCATATGCTCTAAAACTGAGGGTACCCTTGGTAGGCTGAACTTCCCTCTGTAAAAGGACGGCATGTATTAGGCCTTTCTGAGGGTAATTTAGTATCCAGATGGGTCTTCTGCTTCTGAATTGTTAACTATAAGAGCTCCTCACACTCCATGGACCATAGAAATAACGTACATAAATTGATCTCCTCCCTAACATGAACTTTTGTAACTACCCTTTTCCTTCAGTTGCTGATGCCTAACAAGAAAATGGAGTAGCAAGAGAGCAAAACCTCTCCAAGACTGCATGTTTATCTCTGGTGGTGGCACATAGGATCCAGCTAGCCCTCAGCGTAGCTCACCAAACACAGCTAGCTCCATTTTTCTTCTGCATAAGAAACAGATATCTGTGGTGGTATTAATTTACACTTGCTATGGGACATTTTACAACTTATTTTTACTGTGGGAAGAAACATCAGGGTTTGCTTTCCTGAGGTCTGTCCTCTTTCTTGTCAGCTATTTCCATGTATTTCTAGCCCTAAACACTAATTCTCACTTTGATGCTCAGTACACTAGAACAGGGGCAGCACAGCAAAATCTGTTTCTAAGTGGCTCTGTTTCCTGGCCACACTATGCAATTTTGGATGCAAGGCAGATGAAGGATTTGCCCTTTATAGATCAGATTTGGCTCCTAAGAAGTAAAACTCCTGTTCTGACTTCGCTAGGGCCGTTCTGGATTTGTATCGGTGCAGGGAAGAGAAGACTGACCTTCTGATTTTAGGGGAGAAGGGACTAGAATGAGTCAGAAGATGATTTCTTAGCGAACAGCAGGATGCCTTCTTTGCATCTAGTAGAAGCATCTGGACAAGATTGATCTGAACTGCTAATATGTAGCTAAAATATCTTTGGGGTGGTTAATGAAGTCAGCAGGCCCTCAGCATGTTACCATGAAGATTTTCTTCAGTCCTCACAAATCCAAAGAACAAAAGGGACAAAAGGTCTTATCAGAACACGTTTCCCACATTGGCTGCATTATCACATGTAGTCCTCTACAGCTGTGCTGTTTTTTTGCATTGACTGAAGACATTCTGATGATATGACACTCACCTTGCTTTAAATGTTCCATAGTTTTTGATCTAATTTCCCTCCTGCACTACCCTTCCTCCTAGGCTTCCTGTTCCACCTAGGATGAAATCTAACACAATACATGAGAATAAACAGGTCTATTTCTTCTTCCTCTTCTCTTTCATTTAACAGAAATGAACCTGTGTAGGAGAAACAACCATTGCTTTGTGTGCAGTCAGCACATGACAAAAGCTGGATCCAAAACCTGCAGCACAGTTACAGAAGTTGTCCATGAGTAGGTTTCCTGGGATCCCTTTCAGCTTCCAGACACATTAAGAAATTATGTACAAAGAGCTCTCTGACTGTAAAACTTACTATTCCTATTTCAGTAGAAACTGGTTGTGGTCAACTAGGAGAAGAGCCCCATTGCACCTTACATTATTTGCTAAGCTCAAAGATAATGCATGTAAGGGAGAACACGTTTTGAACTCCTGAGGACCTAATTAATTTGCTACTCACTATTTCTAGCAGCAGATTTCAAAGCACCTCATAAAGATTACCCCAGCCTTCCAGGGAGGCAAGCCAAGTCACCACCAGGAGTGATAAATAGACCGACTGAAGGTCCTCAGCTGCAGAAGCAGGAATATAGGTCATTCACCATCTCCTCAGCTAAACTGCATCAGCAAGAACCACAGTAGGAGCAAACTGAAAGCTGGAGAGAACCACCTATGTTCATCCTTTTCCTCATTTCACCATTTTAATGTCTTTACAGATACATCACATTATTGCTTATGCAAAGTTTGTATGTGAAGCCTGATGGGGAAACCATCAAGGTGTGGCTTAGAGGGGTCAAAGAGGCAAACACTCCTTAGAAAATACACAGAAGTCAAAAGGCATTAGGAAAAATAAGTCTGATGGACTGGGTGGAGGGCTTAGCTGGTATCAAACTTGCCTGACTGGTTTTGGAAACATTTCTTATCTTCTGCATATGATTTTTGTCCACTTAGCCCCTTCATCAGAAATTTCAGTCTCAATGGCTTTCGTTTCTGCTCTGAATGGTTGAGATGCTGGATGAGGAAGGCCAACATTTGTCTGAGTATGCTCAACCTCATTCATTTTTATTGGCCTTCCAAGGACTTACTTAACTATCGGCTTAGCTCTGTTGGACAGATGACTTTTTCATGAATTTCATTGCTCATTTGATGCGTACTTGCACACTTGTACCTCCATTACACAGTCAGGCTTTAAGTCATGCCCTGTATTGAGAGACTTGCTGGAGTTACTCGGGTTCTAGGTAAAGTCTTAACCTCCTTTTCATTCACCCCATAAGCTCTAGCTGTAGCCAGGTCAAAAACAGAAAAAAAAATAAAATCCACAAAACCATTTTTTAAAAACTGGAAATGCTCTACTGCATTTGCAATGTCAATAGCAAAATAACTCAAAATATGCTATATAAAAATAAATTTAAGTAATGGATCAGCCGCTGGATCTACTTCCCTCCAGAGCTATCAAAGTTTGGGATAAATCATTTTATGTAACTTAACGTGCTGCATTGTCAATCTCAAATCACTTTTCAGACCTAAAGTTGAACTTTGGATTAATTTGCAGGAAAAATCTGGAATAGCTCCACTGCATACCTCTCTAGATTTACCTCTGTGTAGAAGAGATGAGCAACCGGCCCTACAAAATGTGACCAGACGCATTGTCAGTAGTGCACAGCATAGTTGATATAGGGGGAGATCAAGTGCAAGTCGGCCATCTGCTCTGTCTGAGATTGTGAATTTGGCATGAAGAACACTTCACACTTCTAAAGCAATTTCCACCACTTTTTTTTTCATCTTTTCTTAAAATTTTCCATCATTTCACACATATCTTGGTGTTCTTTTACTTTCTGTAACAAGTAGTATTGCTTCTCCGGAGTCCTTTTCCAGTGTATGCCTAGCATCAACCCTGAAGGCATTTGTGATGCAGTGCAAGACAATGGTCCCTTCTGCAGAGCCTGTCTTTGTTCATGGGAAGGATTTTAGGGGTGTTACATTCATGGGAGACACACAGTATTTGCAATATGTCAATGCCATTAACTAAGCTGAATTTTGAAATGCTTTTTGTTATTAAAATAAACATAGACAGACATGAAACACACAGAAAACTAAGCGAGCATTCTACTTGCCCTCTCCTAGGCAGAGACTGAGCATTTCCTCATACACAGGCTTCCTCCTTATTGCTTGTTTTGGCCACTAGCGCCTTGATTTCTGACTAGAGCCACACACTTAAAAAACCTGTGGCTTACCAGAATTCTCCATCATCCAGTGCTGCCTGTGATAGGCGTCTCTGCTCTGATGGGCTGACTGAACGCCACTCCAGAGAGCTGCAAGAAAACAAAACCAAGCTTTACTACAGGTATGCGGCAATTAATTTTCCCTGGCTCAGAACGACTGACTGGACACAGCAGCAGGCTGTTCTTCTCCCAGATGTGTTTCATTTGAGTGGCTCACACAAACACAGATGCATTTAAGAGGTTTCCCAAATCCTGCTGTCATTCATGGTCATGGAAACCCAACTAATGTAGCTGGAAGCAGGACGAGGTCAAAGATCCCAAAGCTGCTCCAGGATGGTCCTGCATGAGTTATTGTCTACACTCAGAGTTTGGGACTGCTGTCAGGTGTTGGGATTCGGTATAATAAGGCTATTGGCAAGATTTTTGGTAAGTCACACCCCTCCTTAAATCTGTTTTCCATCTGTAGCACCATCTCCTCATGTTTGTCAGTAATTTAGGGCCAGATGTTTCCTCAAAATTGAGTCAATGGAAATTGAATAGACTCCTTCCCCCATACAGAGATATTTGTTGGAGGAACTGGGGTTCCAGGTAAAGTCTTTTGCTTCCTTTTCATTCACCCCTACAACTCCAGCAGTAGCAGGTCAAAACCAAACAAAAACCTGTGAAAGCTTTTTGGAAAAATTAGAAATGCCCCACTACATTTCCAATCTGACATAATAAACAGGGAGTAGCCCGCACCTTGTGTTGAGGCTTTTAATTCCAGCAACTGCTGTGACATGTTAATATAGACTCTTATACTGACCTGCGAGCCCCCCTCTGCATCTTGAGTTCCAAAAAACATCCCAAGTGCAGAATCAGAGCTCTGCTTTGCAGAGACAGGCTTTTCAGTAAACAGCATGAATTGCCAAATGCCTGCCATGATCTTAAACTCTTTGGTTTTTGAGATTTAATCACTTATTATGTATGCCTATTATCCACATTTTCATTTTCAAGATAACAAAAGATCAGAGCTGATGTGGAAATACTTCATTTATTTCTGAGTCATAAGGACAGGAACCTTCAAAATAGTCCTACAGATGACTACATGTGTCAGCAATTTTAAAGGGCCAGGCAGGTTATGGCTCCTCTCCTCTACATCTGTGCAAATAAAAAAAACTTAGTAGAAGTAAGTGAAACAAAAATGAAGCCATGCATATGTGCAAAAATACATTGAAAAGAGTATGTTGTGGGGAGGAGGGGAATGTAGTGTTTTGGTTTTTTTTTTTCTTTTGTATTATTTGCACTTTGTTTACCGTTTACCAGACTGGTTATCAGACCAATCCTGCTGTGGTTTTGGGTCCTACCACAACTTTGGTGGGTACCACATGGAGAGGGTATCATTTAATGGTCATAGATAACCTGTAAGGTTCCTGACTATTCCTGACATGTTTAGAAACCCAGAACAGTGAATGCAGCTAGAGGCTCATAAACTACTTAGAAGGGGTAATATAGTATCAGTTTCCAGCTTATCTGCAGTAGGACAAAGTTTGGATGTTGTGTCACAAGTGCTACACCAACAGGCTTGTAAAAAATAAAAAAATCACCCAAATGTATAATTTTTTTCAATCAGGAGTGTCTTAAAATTAACTGATCCCACTTATAGTAATGCATGATTTTGGCTAATGCTAAATTTTAGGGGATAAACAACCTTGACAGTATCCCCATAATTGAGCAGCTTTGAAAATACTGAGGGTGACATGTTAGTACGGCAGTAATACTGTTACACACGTGCATATTCTTGATTTAATTTTCTGCAGAATAGCTGGGGCTGCAAAGCTAGCTATGGAGCAGCAGCTGGGATTTGGCCTATGCGAGGTCAGCGTGTAGGGGACAGCGCACGCACTTGTCACTCCATGGGCCATTCCACTCGACCTGTCCCCAGGGGTTCCGTATCCTTATGAGCTGCACTTGCCGGCCCCGATAGCTCACCTGAGGAAAAAGGAAATAGAGAAAATACCAAGTGTCAGTAGCGAGGGAACAGGACTTCCTCAGTGTGCAGAGGCTGGGCAAGCTGGTGTAACAGCTGGGTGAAAGGTACAGACTGCTACAGGAGATGTGGGAGGGAAAGATGGATGGGAATTTGGATAACCCTCCCCGGATGACTCCCCCTGTCACCTGAGGTCAGGGGAACACTCCTTTATCTTTTCCCCAAATCTCTCCTTGCCCCGTATTTCTGAACGTACCTCATCAATGCCAGTCATGGAGTAAGCATGGCCCTTTATAAGGCCAAAGGGGGTTTTGGCTTCTGACTCGGCAGCACTGCTGGTCTGAAATATAGGAAAAAAAAATGTGAGAGTCTCTTCGGAGTGAGATCACAAGTGGTGCCACCTGGTCCCTTCCATGCATCAGGCGGGAGGTCAGTGGCTAACCAGTACTATGAACAGCAAACTTGTCTGTCTGCTCAATGCAGGTAGTGATGGTGCAATGGTGCCCTTTAAGGAAAGGATTTTTTTTTTTTAGTATTGTTCACTCAGAGGGAAAATAAGGTGGTTCCAGGCTGAAATATGTTCTCTGCCCCTGTGATTTTGTATCAACATAGCTTACGTTTCTGGGATCTCAATCCTAAATCCCATTCAAATGTAGTTTGTGTCAGCTAAGGGATGGCAAAAGGTGCTGTCAGACTGAGATCAGGTGTTGATATGGTCTCATTTCTTGTAAAAAGACATTGATGGCGCAGTGATGGGTCCCATCAGCCAGCTGAGTATCACACTCTCTCTAGTTCAATAAATATTTAATTAGTCTTTGCAAGTGGCGAAGCTTCATCAGGAGAGAAACAGAAACTCAAATCAGAAAACACTGAACGCCAAAGTTGAGGGCACAACCTGAGTAAAAGAGAGAGCTTGTGGAAAAGCCCTGCTTTCAGGCAGGCAGGCAATGGGTTTGAGACAACAGGTCTCCCTCAGCCCAGCCAAATGTTCAACGATGAGGCTCTTGAGCAAAGGGCACATGAAAGCCTTTCTCCTTCGCCCCCAGGCTGGGCACTTTCTTTGCCTTTGTTACAAGTGCCCAAAAGGGAAATGAAATATTTTGTGCTTGGTGGAATTTTTCAATTGCTCTGAAACCTTTTTCTCCCGCTGCTCATTCTGGTAGAGAAACCTGGCACACTTTTGTTTCCAAACTGCCTTTTCCGCTGAGCACAGTCAGCAAGGAAGAGCAACCGGGCTTTCACTCTTGCTGTTGTGCAGCTCAGGCATTTTTCACCAGAAAGCTAAGGACACATGGATGGCTCCTTTTAGCCTAGGTCAGACACACTGGCAGAGCAGTGTAAGTAACCTGTGCAGGTGCTACCCACCAGCAACCTTTTCTTTGGCAAAGCTGGAGGTTTTAGTCTCTGAAGCGATAAACCTGACGTACCCTAAGCCCCAGCCCCAGTTTACAAACAAACACACTGATTCTGAAAATTGTCTTGAGTCCCCCAGGTCCCCACAGGTGTTGTTACAGAATTCCGGGCTGAAACCCCCTCCCCCAATTTTGTAGTCTCTTGAACCAGTAAGTCCTCAAAAAGCTATGGCCAACTTTAATGTTAGGTGACCAAATACATCAGGAAATAAACTTCACTCTCACTGAGTGCTCATATTCATGTCATTATTGCCTTAAAAACAGTGGCCATCACCTGCTGAAAAGTGATTAATCTTCTTTTCTTTTAAACAACTATACTAAGGACCACATTAATATTACATATCTATTGGTTCATAGCTATTATTTGCAGAGATAAGTGCATATCCACCTATTTGTCATTAATTTAACCAGTCTTTAAAAAGTAGAGTTTTTTAATGCAGAAACCACAAAACTAAACTGAGAAATTCAGACCCCATTTCTTACTTACATCAATAGAGCAGCCCACCATCGAGCATCTTTGCAGAGCTTTCTCTAGGATTTCATAGAAATTGTCAGGAGCCTTTTTAACCTCATACATTTCTCCTACACCCCCAGTGAAATCCTCCATGGCTTCTATTGTACTGCCTCCTTTCAGAGCCTCGTAGCTGCCGTTCAGCCTGGAAAACACATGCGGATCATGAAACATGCTTTCAAAATTCTGAAGATACCCATATTTGAGAGCTTTCTCACACGGGTGTAAGATTGCAGCAATGGCACTCCAGAATGTACCAAGGATATAGAGGAGGAGTACTGGGATTATTCTGCTTTCCCTGTTCATTGCATTCTTAATTCACTCATTTCTCCAGATCCTTAAAGCCTGGGGCTTTTCTTTCTTTAGTGCCAGTTGTCAGGTTGGCAAGGACTGAATACCACTGCTTGTCAGTGGCTCACTACCTGCCAAATCAGTTAAAAATGTAAAGTTAGCCAGAACCTCAGGTAAGGTCTCAGAAGAGACACAAATGGCAGGATTCAGGCTTTGATCCAACTTTACTGCTATCAGCCAGGGTTGTATCTAATGATGTACTAGAAGATGAACCAGCTCACAAGCGACAGACATAATGTCTTTACATCAGGGCAGCAGCAAATGCAAAAAAAACCACCGCCACCGAAAAATACTAGATAGAAGCTGTTCACTTGGGTTGTGAACAATGTACGTACAAATAGCGAATTATGTATGCGCAGTGTGACTTACTTGGCATAGGCTTTCTCCAGTAAGGCACTCCAAAATTCATTATGTTCAGCTGAGTGCAGGAAAACCAACCGGCCTTTGAAGGTGGGTAATCGGTCATCAATCACAACATCCACCCACTCATTGTGCTGCCAAAACTATTTAGAAAGGAGGGGCATGAGTTTGCTGACAGCATGTCATTTCATGCGTGTAGGACTCTGGTGTCCCAGAACTTCTAATTGTAAGTTAGTGACAGTCATAGGCTTGATTAGAAGTCATATGTAAATCATTCGTTCCAGCTATACCATGCTAGCCTGCTCTGAAGGAAGGGTAATCTATCTTAAGGAAAGACTAAGACTAAAAGTGTAGAGCTGTGCTGTAGCTCCTTGTCTGGATAACATCACTCATGTAGCTACACAAGTGGTCACCACATGATTCAAGACACCAAAGACACACACATATTACAGATCCCGGTCCAACTCTTTTAAGGCCTTATATCATAAGTGGGGTTTGTGTGCCCAGGAAGATGTGAAATGATTTCTAAAGCCATATATCTCTTCACAGAACATAGCCCACAGGCTATGTGAGTGCCTGTGGGAGGCTGACATAACCCTCTAGCTTGTTCCTCAATACAACACTGTAAGCTCAGCAATCCCTGTTTTTTTCAATGTCTCCTCTGCAATAACCGGCAACCCCACTGCAAAATAGACCGTGACATGTAATGACCAAATGCTCAGAAACGCCTTCATACTGTGCCAGATGTTCATCTTACCTGGAAGTGAAATATTCCAGCATAATCTGGTCCAAAATTTTGATCCAGTGGCACCACTCTTGATAATGTTTTTTCATTCAGTGTGAGAGAAGCTATAGCTGCTAATAGCCAGCAGTCACCTGTGAATTGAGAAAGGGGAAAAAAGCCTCATTTTCTTCCCTTCAAGAGGAGATGGAGGTGGTGTAGGGACCAGAGGAGTTGTTACAGCAGTTCTCTTGAAATCCAGAAGACAGCCCGTGCGTCCCCAGGAAGTGTGTCCCTGCCCGGCCAGGGCAGACTGTGCTGCAGTTTGGGGGTGCTGGTGAACAAAAGGCTCCCTTAAGCTCACAGTACCCTCACATGGGGATCCTGCCCCGACCTTGAATCCCACTGCACCAGGATGGTCCCTGGCACAGATGGGAGGGTGCTACCAAAGAGGTGGCTGTGGGAAACGTGAGCATGGGCAGTACCTCCAGCTTAACTGCTCCCAGCAGCTCAGGAGAGACAACATCCCCTCATGTGTGAGGATATTCCTGCTGCTCCTCACGGGGTGTAGGCATGAAAACATCCACCCACGGGGAATCACTCACCAAGATCCCCTTGGCAAATGTCAGTTCTTGTGGCTCCTCCAACGGTAAACTTGGGGTCTTTGACAATGTCCTGAGAGAGTGGGAGAGAGACCCAGAAATGACTTAGAACATGCCAAGAAAATATCATCACCAGTCTGAGCCCAAATGTGCAGCACAGTGTGTGCCACATCAGCTTTATTATCCTGCAGCAGTGTAGCCACCACAAAAAACTAGGTGGGGAATCTTTGCTAATTAATTGAAATGTAGAGCAATTAAAGGATCAACTATCCTCATTTTTTTCATAATTAGTTGGCTGCTAATGAAAGGCTGGCATTCTTTATGCATCTGTAGGCAATTGTTAAAAAATGATAGCACATCCTGGTCCAGAATCTCAATGTTAGGATACAATCCTGGCTAAAGTTTTTTTATTATTATTGTTTGGGGGTGTTTTTCCCAATGGCTGGAAAAACTAAAATTGGCAATTTACCTTTAAAGCACTATTAAGCCCTTTTTTTATCTGCAGGTAATACCTGGAACATACAGTGTCTGACAACCATGAGACCATTTCCTCCTCAAATACGCAAACAATGAAGGTTAGACTCCAGCTTTGTTTGTTTTACCAAGTCAGCTTTTAGGAGGAGCTAACACTCCCCACCCTGTCTGCTCAGAGGTCAGAGGGACTGATGCTCATGGTGGCATTAAAGCAGTTCTCAAGCATTCATTTGACTGTTTTAGTTCAATTACTAGTACCACAGCTAGACAGAAAAATTACAGTCATAAACCAATAAATGTTGTAGGAATTCCCCTGTTTTCTCCCCTTTCCCATGAACTGTAAGTTGAATTTAACTGATTGAAGTGATTAGAAAAGGGAGGAAGAGAGTATCTAATATATTACTAAAGGAATATGTTAATCAGTCTGCCCTGATACCTTATTGCATGAAGTAAGTAAGCAGCAGAACCTTGCAAAAAAAAAAAAAAAATTAAAGAGAGGGAAAACCAGAAGAACCCATTCAGTCATTTAATGCCTGCATTTGCCTAGAAGGAAACTGCGTTGCTTTTGGTTCATATCGCTGCATTTTGTGAGGCTATCAGGGTAGGATATTGATAGTTTTGTTCAGCTTCCTGCACTTTTTGCTGAAGCATCTGCTGCTGGCCACTGCTGGAGCCAGGACATGGTCCCCAGTGAACCAGCACGGCTCCTGCGATGCTCACCCTGCAGAGACAATATTCAGGAGGAAGCTGGTTTGTGTATTTTTTGTTTGCCTTTGCTGGGGAGGAGGTGGTGGCCAGATTTGCCTCTGCCACAGGTGTCCCGGGGAGGAGGGACGGCAGCACGTCATGTCCCCAGTGTGTGGAGTAAATGGAAATCAAACAGCTGCTCCTCCTTACCTGGCCCACCTGCTTGTTAAATACACTCAGTCTTGTGGAGACTGGACGTGAACAATAAAACCCACAGATTATTGACTTTAGATATCAAAATAGCAACAGCTGATAAAGTAGCTGTTCTTTAATAGCATGTCTTGGTTTAGCATTATTGGTCCTGGGGAACATAATTCTCGTGGCAAGAACTGTATTTAGCTGTTACCAAGAAACTCCATGTGTTAGCAAGGGACAAGATAAAATCCCTTTCCACTGGCATGGGTCTGAACATTAGATTCGTGGCTCATTGCTTATTGCACAGCTCTACAACTGACATACGGAAAAATATTTTCAATCTTCTATGTCTAAAGCAAACAAAAATAATGAAAAGAAAATCAATAAAAAGGAATTGAAAGGATTTTGACTGGACCTGTGCCACGTTCTCTGCTACACGAAAGAAAACCACACTCCCCATTTTTTCAGTGGATGCTGCAAAAGCAATATTAATTTTAAAGGGATTTTCAGACTGGATGGTATAACAATATGTATCACGGCTTTCAGCATGTTAAAAGACAAAACCTAGAGCTGGGTCTTGCATTCGCACAAAGCATACAGTAATTCAAGGATTCACCTGCACATGGATATTGCCTAGAATAGGGACGTGCAAGCCTCAGAGAGATTAAACAGGGCGACCTGTGACTCTCCTGCTGCTACATCAAAGCTGTGTCTCTTTAGACTTAAAAGAAAACAAATTGCATCCCCTGTACCTCTGTCTCACATTGGTAGAGGAGGTACATGGAGACCTAAGAAAGGCTGAGGGTGAGGCTGTTTAGGTGGCCTTATTTCTGTGATTACATTTCTTTGCCTGGTTCCAGCATACAGTACCTGGCATACCAGTTGGCAATGACTTCTCATATTAGGAGAGTTTCCTTCTTACTTCCTCCTGTAGACCATAGACTCATTTGGCATTGGTAAAACACATTTGTCTTTCCTTTTTTTTTTTTTTTTATTTTCTACCCTTATATGTCTAACTTTCCCAGACACTGAGCTGTTAAATTATCCCAGTAGTTGAATTTAGACATAAATAGGGAAGGGAAGGGAAGGGAAGGGAAGGGAAGGGAAGGGAAGGGAAGGGAAGGGAAAGGGGAAAGTGAAAAGGGGAAATACAGTAAGAAAAGCATCTCCTGTTCTTCAAATTCTTCTAAAACTTTGACAAGGTACAGTTTCAAAGGTTTAATTTCTAATGAAAAGGGATTGCTAAACAAAATCACTAAATATCTTTCTGAATCTTAGAGCACTTAAGATTTATGTAGAAAGTGAGATATTCATCTGGTGCAGATCCATGCAGGTCACTGATTGCAGTGGGAGATTTACAGATCAGGGCTAGCTGAGGGTCTTGTTCACATTGTGTACAAGTATGTATACATGCAGGTATATGCATGAAAAAATAACGAGAAACCCTTCTCTACTCTGATTACTGAAAATTAAGCTCTAACAGAGTGTAAATCAGAAGACTAATATTACTTGGTCCTGCAATTACCTGCATGTATTGTGCTACACTTCATCCAAGCTACTGTAAAATACTGGTACGAGAGGCAATAAAACCAGTCACCATGAAAAGCAGTTTGAACACAGATACCCTCCAGAGGTATCTGTGCTCTTGTGCTCACCCTCTCTGGCACCACAGCTTTGCCAGCTGAGCTGTGGCAACCAACCTGGCACATGCTCCAGGTCTATATCCCTCTTGCAAAGTAAAAACCGTTAACTTGAAATGGTGTTACAGTGCCTCTATTTTGATGTTGTTCCTGATGGATAATAGAGATTAAACTGATTTAGCTTAAACGCCAGTGAAGAGCATAACTAAAACCTTGTCCTTACACATCCTCTCAGCTTCCCCTGAGCTTTATTTCTCGCTGTGCAGCTCACAAAAGTTCACCTTTTTGCATGGTGGGAATTGGAGCGTAAAGGCAGATCCTGTTTCAGGTAACTTACTCGTCCTGGAAATGCTTCCAGTTCAGTGTACAAAGACCCTGAAGAAGGGAATGACAACTACAACAGACAGACCACTCTCCACTGTCCCTGGGTACCACACACAAGCTCTCAGCTGCTCCTGGGCACATTTTACAGCAAAGTTTAACTCTTGCGAAGCCCCAAATGGAAAAAAAGACAAAGTAGCACCTAATGGCTGGCCAAAGGAAAACCATTCTTTATGAGTTAGTGTCGCAGGTACTTGCATTTTTGATGCTCCACAGCACTCCAGAGTCACCGTACCAAAACCATCCCAGCCTCACAGCCCCATCCTGTGCTGGGGGGCAGCCCCACAGCCCACTTGGCTTTTGGGGTGCAGGTAGGCAAGGCAGGCAGCAGTGTCTGTGGGGGCTGCACTTACCATGTGTACGGCAATCCTATTTTTTCATACCTAAACCTTGTCCAGGAGTAATAGCTTTAATACTTGCTCTGTAGTGGCATTATGTTAACTATCAGATGCTGAGGCATTTGAATGCCTGTCATTGTGGATTAAGTTAAGCCAAAATTTAAACCCTTCTTGAAGCTTATTTTGTTCTTTTATTCCTGTGGTATCAGTGTCGCCAAAGGAAAGTTTTCTACTAAGGGAGAGGCTGTCACACTATGAAGAAAAAGAGAATAAACATCAGTCGTTAGCAAAGAAATAAAATATGAAATGTAGCCACAAATTTTCTGTGACTATTGGTTACCAAGTTAAGTGGGGAGAAGGAACTGGGAGTGATGTTGGGTTTGTGATCTGAGAGCGCGTGACTAGTGAAGCTTCAGGCTTTTGCTGTGTTATTAATGATTGTTATGCAAGATGCATTAAGAGATACTCTTCAAGCCCTTGGCTACTGCTGAATGGCTCAGTAACCATGGCATGTATTCATAATCTCCCAGTGTTTCATGATGGAAGTGAGCAAGTAAGTATGAGTCTCATACTCTAAAAGTCAAAAGGTTTGAATTTTTAAAGTTTAATCTTAATTATGAATTTCCTACATTAACAACACTTGATTTTTTTATGTAGTTAGAACATCATCATAATGTGTTTTACCCTTAATTCCTTGCACATCCTCTTATTTTCATCTTAACATTGCTTTTGTTTGGCAATAATGGAAGAAAGAAGGCTGATTGCAAGTTGTTTACACATGTACATAAATACACATGCATAAAGCGTGGCTATACAACCAGCTACAGATAAAAACGGAGTGAAGACTTCCAGCGCTCTCATCCCACAGCTTGAGCTCTTTGTGGGTGACATCCCAACCCCATGCCACTGGCCCTGAGGTGGGAAGGGTTTTCCCCACACACTTTGCCTCCACATCCCCCCGAACACGCCATGCGTTTGGTGTGATCCCCAAGCACGGCGGCGTCCGACTTTTGGCAGGATAGAAGGAGAGAACACAACGGCATACTCACCCCGGGCCTCTTCCAGATGAAGGGAATAGGTGGCTTTTCACTGAAGAAGAGAGAGGAGTTGCAGGCGGGGAAGTCGGGGTCCTCGAAGAGGACCCCCTTGCGCAGGCACTCCTGCTTCAGCTCCTGGTAGCCCTTCCCTGAGCTGTGGGTGGCACGAGCGGCCCCAGGCAGCGCGGGCGGCCTCGGCTTCGAGTCCTGGTACAGGTAGGGCATGGCTCCCTCCTGCCTGCTGGAGAGAGACCCCAGGGAACTGAGGCTTAGCAGGCAGTGGGGAAGAAGGGAAGAGCAGGAGAAAAAAGAAGAGGAAGCAAAAATACCTCTAGTGCCTTGCAAAAGAAAAGGGGGAGGAAAGGAGTGTGCTGTGGGGAAGCCGGTGGTGTCCTCCAGCCCTCCTTTCGTGCCTCCTTGAACTGCAGGGTGAGACCGACCTCCCGGCTGCTCCAAACAGCAGCAAACACCCTGAAAGCAAACAGGGAAGGAAAGACACTGGCCATGGCCACGCCAGGAGCGGGAGCGGCCAAGAGGTGCCCCGTCCTCCCCCCGGGGCAGAGCGGCTCTGCCTGCCTGGCGGGGAAGGGTGTGTGCGGGGCCTGGTGCCGCTCCCCAGCAGGCGCAGGCTGGGCGGGAGGTTGCCGCTGGGATGGGGATGACTTCGAGGTACGCGGCACCCAGCCAGAGCCCTTGTGTCGTGCGGGGGCAGTGAGCCCAGAGAGAAACCGGAGCCATACAGCGGGGTATAACCGCTGTTTCTCACAGGTGGGAGAGCAGCCCGGCATGGCCGGCGGCAGGGCCGTCTCGGCAGGCAGGTGTTGCCCCTGTCAGATGGCATGCAGGAGGGCCAGCAGTGGCAAGAGGTGGCCATGGCCAGGGCCGCTCTGCCAGTGGAGGTCCAGCATGGGGCGAGGGCTGGGGGTGTGCAGGAGGGCTGGCCCCAGGTTTGGGGTGGTGATAGCTGGTGGGGAGGGCTCAGAGCAGGATGTGTACTGAGCAGCAGGGAAAACTCAGGCAAGTGTCAGAAAATGTTACCCTGAGGATGGATTTTAATGGACCATGCATTAAAGGAGTTCTGTTTGCACTGTAACATGGGATTTTTAAAACCAAATATGTACATGCCACTGATTTCCAGGTTTCATGACCTTGTTCATCTGTCACTGTGCTTCTGCTACCCAGCTTTTATGTACAACATCCTACCTCACACTGGATGGTAAAAGACTGTGCTGGAGAGAATGCCAGTCAATGCACTGTGGATGCTCTGAAGAAATAATGGCAAGGCTCAGAGCCAGACAGGTATGGATATTCCACCCTGTTTGGCAAGGCAAGAGATGCCACCTTCTTGGAACAAATTGCAGTTCCTGTAATACAAAACACAGCCCTGAGTACAAACAGCACTCAGCCTTCCTTTGCTTTAATTGGCCCTTTGGTGGACCAGTCGAGTTTGCTGCCAAGAGGTGATTTATGGAGAGCAATTAGGTGAAACAGAATTAGTTCCTTTCTCTTCTGCTACTTTTCACAGCGGTGCTGTGAGGAAAGCTTTCTTTTTCAGAGCATATATTCCCATGTTCATTCCCCATAATTGCATCCATTGTTGATGTCTGCTGGCTCCCCACTGAGACTGAGTACCCATTGTCCAAATGTATGGATGCTGTCCAAACATGTGAGAAGAGGCAGGCCTGGTGCTCCAAACATGGCCGTCATTTGTTTGAAATTTAGGTCTGCAGAAGAGAGTCCAAGCTACTCACCTCAGCTTTTTCCACAGTCAGTACAGAAGATCAGCACCTCCAGAAAATGATTCATCATGTTCTCATTCATAAGACTCCTCTGGAGATGACTGTTTCTTTCATTTGCCTGTGGACAGACCCTCATGGACTAGCTTAGGGCAGATGCCCAGCTATTAAGTGTGTACAGTCAAGTGAGATGGTTCCCAGCCAAGGAGCTAAGGCATGTGAAGGGCATTTAAGTGCCAACACAAGCTCAGGGACGTGAAGTACCCAATGTCCCACATTCAGTCAGTGGCAAAACCAGGAATACACTTTATCCACAACACCTCTGTGTGGGCCAAGGTATGTTCTCACACACTAGACTAACATGCTGACTGGGGAAGGAGATGTTCAGCGTCCTGGACACGTGGCCTCCACATCTGCCATGACCCAAGGAGAGTGACCATATATCGCTTCAGGGAATTTCCATTTTTCAGAGTTCAGTTGCATACAGAAATGTGTCGGCTGGGCTCTATGGGTGCTTCCTGCTGTAGGGGAATTTGTGCAGTTTCTCTCCATTGTGAACGCTCTGGTGTGCAGTAAGGGATGTTTTCATGCTGCAGCCTTTCTCCCAGTGGGCAGGGACAGCCTATCCCTCTCCTCACCCTGCTGCTTCATGTCACGACACTGCAGGGAAACTTCACGTCTCTGAGATCTCAGCCTTGGTGTCAAACGTGGCTGAAAGTGCCCAGGAGAGATCATGCCTGGGGAAGGCAGGTGGAAAAAAAAGGAATGAGCAGAAAATGCTAATGTCTCAGTTCTCATTAAAATACAACACTTTGCCAGTCACAGAATCATGGGCTCATCCCTGATGCTCGCTGGTCTGGAAGGGCAGAAACATAGAGACATACATATCACGTACCTACCCCACTCGAGCGTTTTACAAGGAAAGACTTCAACCAGTTTTGCTCTTTACCATGAAATCCCCTTCTGAAAGCACTGAGAAGTGTGTTTCTGCCCTAAGACAACTCCTGTAATTGCTGCCACTTGGTGCTGTCTGTGGGTACTCAGAGACCATTATAGGTGGGAGGAAAGCGAAACACAGGTCTTGTGATACTCCATTATGGACAGGCACCAACAACATGTTGCTACAAGCTGAGGAGAGTAGGAGGCAGGATTTGAACCACTGACCTAGAATGGCTTTGCTCCTTAGACACGCTGTCAAGATTTTAACACTCTCTGAACCGCAGGTGAACACAGACGCTAAGAGGCTGTGACACCAGGCTGTGTATGTTTTCATTTGGCACGCTGATGCAACAGGCATATCGTGACACTAAAGCAATACAAGACAGCCCTGAGTAATAAAGTCCTCCTTCCACGATTACACTGTCTCAGGAACAGCGGGTTTGCAGCCCACTGGCCCTCTCCCAGCAGGGGCAATAGGGCAGGTCTGTCCTTGGTCTGGGAAGTGAGTGCCTGCCAGAGTGTGAAGGTGCTGCCAGCTGAGAGATAGATGTCAGATCGATTGCAATTAATTCCCAGCAGGCCACCTCTGGAAACCATTAGGTTCCTGCAGTCTGCAGAGATCTCTTTTTCGAGCCACATCACCAGGCAAGATTTCAAGATGACAGTGTAACAGCACGAGCGATGCACAAGTTGGCAATGTCTGTTAAAACTGAACACCATTTTCTTGCAGGCACCATCATTAAATGCCTGTTCCTGAAACACCAGGAGCTTTATCTGTTACCTTCAGCCATGGCTCCAAAGCATGCAGAGAGTGTGAACACCAGCGCAATTGCAGCTGCCTGCAGGCATTGGTGTCCTGCCTAGCCACATTGCTCATCCCACGACATCCACAGAGGGGTCCAGCTGGGCGTTGCACAGAAGAAGTGGTGGCTCTGGCAGAGGGCAAGCATCCTCTGCCAAGAGCGGAGCCTCAGGCACACTTATGGTGGATAAGAACAGGAGCAGAGTAATTTCTATTGTTTATTTTTCTATATCATTAATGCTATCAGGTCAGACTTCATTTTCATCAAGAAGGCAGAAAGCCTGGTTTGGTTTTCTGTGGTTTTAACTGTTTTTTATCTAAGGGAGAGTCTTATTCTTTGTCTCTAGCTATAACTCATGGAGTAGAAGGTGACATAAAGGGAACCCAAAAGGCCTGATGTAGGAAACTATGATTTCCACTTCTCCTTGGCCTCCTGCTTAGCATCATGCTACAGCTCTGACTTTCAGTCCCCACTGTTCAGCATCTGGCATGTGCTCTTCTGAGTCACCCTGAGGTAATTCCTTCCCCATCAACATCAGGTGGACCCTGGTCATTCAGGATTTATAGTTGGTTATTCAAACAACAGCAACGTGATTAAGTCTTTCATAACCCTATTGTCATTAAACCTCATGCTCTGTCATCAGTTTAATGTTGGAGGGTTTATCCATAGCCTTTGACCTGAGTGAGCCCACATTCTTCAGTGCTTGCTGCCTGCTGGCTAAGCCCCTTCAGTGTCATCTGACCTTCTCTAAGGGACTGTTTTAGGCTAGATGATTTCATTTTGTGCTTTTTCTCCAGGAGTTTGAGACACATGACTGGTTTTGTCTTGGTTCCTTTATAGCTCTCCTTTATATATGCAAAGATTTAAGGGTGGTTGTTATTATGTGGACTGAAGTACCATCTGTGAAGCTCAGCAGCTCTCTGTCCTTCCTTCCTCCTCTGAATTTGTATGAAGTTATATAAAACATCTTTGTTCTGTCTCTGAGATGAGTCTCATTTCACACTGCTTGGCACCCTCTGAACCTTGCATTGATTTGAATCCAAATGCCACAGCCACGGTCACACGAAACCATGCTGCTTCTTATACTTTCCATTACTTTGGCTCAATGCAGAGCATGGACTTTTGCCTGGTGGCTTGCAGCCTGGCAGAGTTTGCACATGCTCCTGCACACGTCTTTGCTAGCTGGGGACATGTTATACTGCTCTAATAAGCTGAGACCAGATGAAATTGAGCCCAGCCTGGGGCTGGTTTTTTAAGGACTTTTCCTGCAGCTTGCAGCAATAAGGTAACACACATGCTTTCTCTGGCGTTTCTAGGGGTCACTACAGAGGGGCTGGAGCATCCTTTTCTCCCTCATGTCCAGAGCCAGAAGTGAGGCAGAGGGAGAGGAGGTGAGAAAGGTCATGCAGGGCTTTAGGGGGTGGTGCAGGGACTGCAAGCCAGGCCTGAGGACTGGACTGCCCTACAAAATGTCATGGACAGCCTAGTGAAAAATGCTGGAGAGCAATGAGAAAAAGTACTGGAAATCAAGGGGAGGGGTTTTAAGAAGTGCCCTTTGAAAATCCTGCCCTGAGCTGATTAAAGAAAAAAAATATCTTGGAGAAATTGCAGGATATCAAAATCTCATTCAAAGTAGGATCCTAAAATTACAGCAGATGTTCATTATCATTTTGCAGAATGGTGAGAGGCTAGAGGCCACAGCCTGGCCGCTTTCACTGTGCTGTGTAATAGCAAAAGTTCCTTCTCCTAAAAAGGTGCCAACCTCAAATGTGGTCTTAGGACTAACGCTCACACCACCGGCAGCTTTGCCATCACTGCCATGCCTGGCTATGAAGTGCTGACAGAGGCCAGACCTGCTGCAGGGCTGAGGGGAGGNTGTGTTACCCCAACGCTTACAACACCCCAGGGCCAGAAGGCAGCTCTGCTCCGCCTGTCCGCTTTCTGCCCAGCGTCACCAGGTGGGCTTCCCCTCTGCACACCCAGAAAGAAATATGAAACACATCTTCTTGTGTGCTTTGGTAAATAATGACATTATCTGTGCTTGCAGCTGAAATATTGTCATTAGAAAGCCATTTAAGTGCTTTACCCAGACAAACAGGCACGGCTTTCTGAGCCGTTTCAGGCTTTTCTCAGAGCTAAGTATAACACCACTGCATTAATTCATTACTTTGGAGGAGGGGCAGGTTTACTAACAAAAGAGGGCTTTCAAGATTATTTTTACTTTTTTTCTTTAGACTGTGAAACACCAAGTGGCAGCGTGGGGCAGGAGCCAAGCTGCAGCATGTCTTCAAACCCCGAGTCAGAGGTAATCCCTACAGGAGCTCAACTTTTCCTGGGAGAATAGCTGTAAAAGCACCCACTGATCTTTTTTGGGGGGGCTTATGATTTTCAGAGGATTTCATCAGTGTGTGTTTCAGCATCCTGATCAGGAGGCAATCTTAATTCTTTTCTCACAGGGAACATCCTGGGCTGAATTTACTGTTCCTCAGCTTTATCCCTTAAGCAGTAAGCAAAAATGTTATTTCATGTTTTTACAATTAACGTTGAAAAGGTGGAAAACTAAAGTAAAAAGAAAATGAATCCAAAACTGCAGCAAACATTTAAGCCTTTGCTTAAAAATCATCCAGTAAAAACAAAAGAACAGGAAATTCTGATCTGCAAAGAGACTGATTTTTGCCACTTATTGAAACCCCAGAAACTTCAATTACAAGCTCTTTCATTTTTCCTGTAAAAAAAAAACCACCACTGGGTATAAATTTAACTTTGCCCTCCTCTCGCTTTCAGAATTATTGGTTTAACAAAGTGCAGCAAGGGAATAACATTTCCAAATGTTACTGGCACTGCAGCCGTAGCGGCGGGCGCTGAGCACAGCCCCTGCCAAGCTGGGAGCAGCGATGCAGAGGCGCTCCGCACGGAGGCAGCTTCGGCTAAGGAGAGAGGGATCTGTCATGATCCCTGCTGTTCTACAAGCATCTGGATTAGCACCTGTCTTCACCTTGTTCACCTTCTTTTCCGAACTTTAGACCTGTGAATAGTTGCGTATCTGTGCTGGTGTGGGAAGTCAGTTCCCACTTCCGCGTGGAGTGGCTGGAGCTGGTCCTGGGGGAGGTGATGGGTCTGCACCGTGGCCCCAGGGAGAGACCCTGCAAGGGTGTAGAAATCTGGGCAGCCTTAAGATAATGCTGCCTGGCTCAGTCTCTCTCCTTCTCTCTGCTTTCTACTGTTCCATCTTTCTACCAGGATCTGAAAGCGGGAGGGAGTCCAATGTGGCCAAGAATTTTGCTGTGGTCAGTTGTGCATCCCTCGAATTAAAATGAATCTGAAAGCCACATGCTTATCTCAGGTCACACATGGGTCTGTCCTTTTTTATACTACAGATTATATTTGGAGCAGTGAAAATTGCTGCTGCTGGCCCAAGAGAGTTGCAGTTTTGCCCCTGTAGCTGCCTGGCTGTGTGGGGGCTGCCTTTCAGTGACTACGACTCTGGAAAAAGGCAGAGTCCCTTAACCCCAAGTGGGGAAGAAGCCAGTCTGTTTCTCATTAATGAACTGCATAAATTGTACATGATTAAAACCACTCCTTGACTGAGGCAAGAGACTGCCACAGATAGTCTTCTCAGGGGAACATAGAATAGCAAACCAAAATAGTGGAGTCCTGCTGCAACTATTTGCCCACCCAGGGCAAGAAGCTGCAGGAAGAGGAGTGGGAGGAGAGGTGGAGGTGGCTTGAGGGAGGCTGGGGAGAAGACAAAGTGGAACCTGAGTTTGTGCAGGGAATAGGGATATCCCAGCTTCCAAAGGTCTTTCTGTGGCTCTGCTTTGAATTTCCAGGCTAGGAGACAAAAACAGTCATGTACAGTGCCCTGGGGACAATTTAGCTCGGGACCAAAAAGTGCAATGAGAGTTTCAAAATCCCAGTAGTGCCAGCAAGGATTAGCCTCCCAAGGTCTCACTTAGAGGATCCCCAGGGAGTAAGTCTTCACCAAACTTTATGAAGTAACCTTGGAATACTGAGGGGAGCAGCACATTTGGTGGTGGAGACTTTTGGAGCTGAATATTGTGGCATCTCCCAGACAATGGTCACATGGTTGCTTCCCTTTCTCATTTTTGGGAACAGCTTGAAGCCTTCAGTGGCTGACCCAGCTGAGGAGTGTTGGGACAGTGCAAAATCCCTCCCTCACACAAAGGCATTTGGCAGGAGTGTATCATGAAAAGTGTATCAATTCTGATAACAAAGCTGGCCCCAGCTCTTTGAGGCAGGCATCTCGCTGTGCAGGCACGGTCGTCCCTGCTCCTCCGCCTTGCAGCTCTCACCCGAGGGATGAAGATACAGCATGATCAAATAGGTAACACGCTGGGCTGGGAGTCAAGAAACCTGGATGCTTGTCCTTGAGATGTTACTAACCTGCTGCATGACTGAAGGTGGATCACGTTACCTCTTCGTGCCCACTTACCCTCTTTGGAGAGGCTTGCTGTGTCCTGGCTGCTTTGGCCCAGGATTATCTCTTGCTCCTCACAGGCACAGCACCTGCTATGGGGAAGGACCCAAAATCAATTATAGATCACTGATATAACTGTTAGACTGCAAAGTATTTTGAGATCTTCAGGGCAGGAGGTTCCCTTTGCCCACACACGTAGTGGGCACACAGTCATGCCTGTGTGCGCATGTACAGGCTATGCACAGACCATCCTTAACATGCTGTTAAAAACTGCATATTCCACTGGGAGACAAAATAATGGGATTATAAAAGTTTGAAGCAATCTCTACACTCAGGGGCTACAAACAGAAGCCATAACAAACCAAATGTAATTATAAGCTGGAACAACATGTGCTATTGCTAATAGAAGCTCATTTGGGTATTAAATCGTTAGAAGAGCTCCACAGATAGGGGATCATCAGTGCACGGACCTTCAAAAGGACCATTCCTTGAGAAGCAGAAATAGATGCGGAGATGGTGATGCTCCCTCCTCCATCACAGAGGGTGTGCAGCACCACCAGGGCAGTGGCTGACGGGGCAGGGGGCACAGCCAGGGCACCTCTCCTCCTGCGAGGAGGGAGCGCTGTGCCGCATGTGCCCTTTTGGGGAGGCCCCAGCTACCTGAGTCAGCTCTCTGGCTGCCCACTGACCATGTGCATTTTGGCATCGTCCAGGCTGACACGTCGCATCCCTCTGCCCCAGCACAGAGGTGGCACATGTGGTCCTTGGGGTTTGTAGCAGCCGTGTTACCAACTTTTCAATCGCTCCTTGCTGTGAAACCCGCAGCAGGAGAGGGATAATCTCTCTCTTTCATCATCTGTACTTTGAATGCTATTATTGAAAAGCATTTTTGCAATCCTCTTTACACAAAAAATTGGGCAAGCTGAGTACATCCCCCATGCTCACCAGCTGCTTTCACAGAAAAGTGGTTCCAGCCGACAAGGGCAGAGGTCAGGTGTACAGAGAAAACATGGGAAAAATCACACGCAAACTTATTCCTTATCAAAATTTTATTAAAACAGTTTAAAAAAAAAAATTACCTTGCACAGCCTTTCCCCACCAGAGATAGCAAAAATAAACAAATAGAATCAGGCCCATGGCAGCTTGCCACAGTTCTCACAGAATGGGAGGAAAATCGGTTTACTAACATATAGAAACCTGACTGACCTGTTGCTGTACCCCTTCTTCCCTATTTGTTTACTCTGGAAAAAGTCACCAAGTACTTTGTGTGCAGCTGAAGTGAGAACAGACCCCAGAGGTCCAGCAGGAGACAGAGACACATTTCAGACCCCGGTTAAGTAACTTTGCCCCTGGTTAGTACACATATCTTGATTAAGAGAGAAAAAAATCCTGAAAAGTGGCTAATATTAAGAGCCTACCCACAGTTTTCAAAATTTGTTCATATTTTCCAGGGCTTATGTTGATTTTGAAGAGATAGCAGCAGGTTCCTAATTGTGCACAGCCCAGCAACACTAGGGATGAGGGTCAGGGTTGCTGGGTGTGATGTTTCACTGGCATAGCTCTACTGAAAGAGTATTTCCAAGCTGTGCTGCAAAATGAACCAGCATAAGCTGGCCTCACCTCAGACATCTCTGTTTCCATCACAAGTAGAGACAAGCCCTAAGGGAGGAGCGCGAGAGCTGTTATATGGATCAAACTAAAATTTATGGCAGACCCTGTCCGGGGATTTCCTAGTTAGCAATCGCACCTGGGCCATCATGTTCTGCAGCCTCTGATGGCTGTGCCTTCTGTGGGCTCATTTAATCTCATTTTGTACCAGTTAAGACTTGTGGTATCTGCAGCATCTTATGGTAGTGGGATATATGTGAACGGGCCCTTCCTTTCATTTACACTTGCTGCTTGATAACTTTACTGGGAATCCACTGATTCTGGCATCGTGACAAAACAGTGACAGGACTTTCTGTTCATCTTCATCATTTTACGTTTATGCTCCCCATACCAGTGGTTGCTCTTCCAAACTGAAGCATCTTTGTCTCCGTAGGCACTTGGCTGCTCTACAAAGTTTTTCCTGGATGTCTCACAAACGGTGGTCCTTTCACCATCATGACTGCCTGCCACACCTAGAGCAACCACTGCACCAGCCGATGAAGCAATATTCCCTGTCTTCCTTTTGTCGGATCCTCCCACACATGCATCCTCTTTTTCCTTTCCTTCCTGTCCTTTTCCCAGTGCCTGTTTGCCCTTGGTTGCCTTGCCCAGAGCCTACACTATCTTCTCTTACCAAAGCAGAAGAGAGAGGGAATATTATGAATGTTGATGGCATGTAGAGGTTTACAGTTACCAACGTCAATCCATTGGTTGTATAAATGAATGTTTTATGGCCTACTTCTCACTCAAGGTACTTTCAGTCTTAAAAAAAGAAATGCTCAAGATTAGTAATGAATGATATATGATGATGTACATGCTATTATGTCTGAGTTATATATTAATTCATAATCTATGTAGGTCAGACATGCCGACTCAACCTAGGAAGAGCCCATGTGAAAGTCCGTGGTCTGAGGCTCTGAGCAGAGTAATTTATTATTCCTCCTCCATGACTCCCCCTATAACCTCACAGGACACAAGAACATCATCACAGGAGTACATCTGGCCCCTTTGAATTCAGATATTACAGCAAAATTCGAGAAGGCTGGAAAACAAACTGAACAAAACAGAATAAAATATTTACTATTGTCTCTGCAAAAAGTGCTGAATTTTATACAGTCTTTCCCAGAACCATTTGGATCAATGAAAACACTTTTCGACAGTATGGAGACATGATGTTCTTCAGTGAAAGAATAGCCACCTTGCTGATCAATCGAAATTCTAGCTCAGACAGAATAATTTTCCCATTTAAGACCAAATTACTTGCTGCCAGCTGTCGGGTTAGTGTTCCTCTGCCAGGGTTAAAATTTCCGAAGCCTATTTGACAGTATTTACATAAAGTAGGGCTAGCAGCACCACCACCGAAACATTTTCATGGGGCAGAGGAGCGCTTCCCTGTTAGCACTTCTCAGTAGAGATCTCAGTAGAGCAAAGGAGATGAGGAGTGGGGCTGCGAGGGAACCCATAACCACAGCACCAGTGTTTTTCCACCCCTCTTTGCTCCCTCTCAGCAGTGACCATGAATAACAAGCAGGAAAAACAGAGGCAGGTTTTGAAGAGAAATGAGGACAGCAGGGGGGGGCAGGGGGGAGGAGGGAGGGCCTCACTTATGCAAGAGCAGGTATAAAAGGGGGAGCCGAATCTACCCCCAGAATCGGGAAGAGTGGGGCAAAAGGAGAGCACGAACCTCTTCGCTGAAGAGCAGGTTTGAGAGATCTGTGTTTCTTTCTACCTTTACTGCGGCTATTGCAGGGCGAGATTCATTAGGAAACATGCGTGGGCCCTGGGCTTGCTTTGCATAGGGGATGCCTTTAGGAACAGCCTTGCTTGCACCTTCTTCAGTTCCTAGTTGCTGGAATGCTTTTCACCCAAGTTTGGCCCCATGCAGGTTTTCTGGCACAGCTCTTTTTGGGGAGCTGAATCCTTGGACACTGGAGCCGAAGGGCAGGATAGAGACTCTTCTTTCTGAAGTCAAAGCTCTATCTTTAAGCACATGCTCATTCCTAAAACCGTGGCAACTCAACAAAAAAAAGCCCGACAAAAGGGTCCCAATGTAGTAATTGAAATAATGCTTGTGCACTGTCGCTTAAAAATGGCTGAGAAGTAAAACAGAAGACTAACTGTAATGAAGCCCTACTAGGATAAAATATGTTCCAGGTGTAGCAGTGTGTGTTCTTCATAGTCTGAAAACTTCTCCTTTAGTAGAAACTGTGAGACTATAAAAGACAAGATCTAAGAAGTGCACTAGCGTGTGATGCATCTTAATAGGGGAATATTAATTGAATGAGCATAAGTGACCAACAAATTAGGGGAAGTTTGTGTCTGAGGTTTGTAGTAGGTCATGAACATAAGCTGAAATCAAAGGTTCTCCCTCATTACATAGGCCAGCCAAATTCCCAGTGGTCTGAAGTAGGAGGAAAACCATGGTGAAAGTAGGTCATTGAACATTTTCTGGTGAAGCTTTTTTTTCTGTAGAAATCTGGGTATTTTAATTCGATTACTTTATTGATTGGGGG
>VXBL01007148.1:1923023-1954694 GCA_013400195.1 Aramus guarauna
CCAAACTCCAAGTGAGGATTCTGGGCAAAACTTTAAAGATAAACATGAATACATCCAAGAACAGCCAACAGCATGAGGATGAAAGCATTTCAATTGGCTGCAAGAGCCTATGGTTCTAGCCTCAAACTTCCTGGGGGATGAAAACAACTCTACAAATAGAGAGGTTGCTATGAGTCATTTCGTAGCCAGGAAAACTATTGCTCTGACAATTAGAAAAATACGGCCATGAGAAAACTAAGAGTCCACTGAAAAAGAAAAATCTGGATCTAAATAAAACCATAATGAAAGGATTCTGAAAAGGTGTTTGCTGCTGGAACTCTTTGTAATGCTCATATGTACCAAACCAGCTCCTAAATGACTATGAATAATTTACGTCAGTTCAGCTTAAATTAATTGATGTTAGTGCACATAATAGGAATAAAAGAACAAAAGCCCAACCCTAGCCAAAAACTGCCAAACAACAGTTCTTGTCAGTAGGATTTCCACGCTTCCACCCAAATCTTTTTCCTTTGTGATAAGTCTCAGATACGAGAACAGCATCTGCTCACACAGGGGCAGACTTTATCTACCTGTTATAACGCATCAGCAGCATCTGCTCATAAACAACACTGCCGACAACTGCTTGGCAACTAACGATACGGACTGGCACTTGGAAGTTTGTTTCTTTCTATACATATTTCTCAGAAATAAATGAGTACAAAACAGTATGCTTGTACAATTTGATGTAGCTACTGCACACATTTCCCGGAATATTTTCTTATTTTATTTGTATTGTTATTTAAGGTTTCATATTTGGCACTGAAAGGAACTTACAGTTACACAGCATAACAAATGAGGCTAACAACTTCAAAGCTCTTGGGAATAGACCCTTAACTCTGCAGTAAGTCAAGGCTGGAAATACCCAGAGAAGGCAAACAAAAGCAGGGACATAAAGATGTTTCCATCAGAGCTAAGGAAGCTCCCCTGCCCTCTGATCTGTCCACACAGTGTTTCTTCTTTGTGCTTCTGCAGACTAAGCAGTACTTGAATTTTGAATAGCAAGAAATACAAGCTTTGCATTTGTATAAAAATGTGTACAAAAGCATTGCACAAGTGTTGTCTACAGTCACCAAGGTCTTGAGTTGCCTCCATTATACAGGTGTGACAAAACAAAGCAAACCCCCCCAAAAACCAAAACCATAACAACAAAGCTTTCAAGACCAAAAAACTAAGTCAAGCTTCTGTTTCCTCCTCTATCTCACTCCCTTCCAAAACCAGTAATAATAGCAAACAAACTTTTTTCCTCATAACTTACTTGTTCTCCAAAATACTCAACATCTATGGCCAGCTGCAGTCGGATTTTGTTATCATCACTCATGCCCCCATTTGTACCAACAGGGTTTGAAGTTGCAGTTTTTCTGGCTTGCTTCAACCTTTTTAGGCTCTCTTCCATTTTCTTAACAGAACTTAGCACATCAGATACAGTTTCATAATACCTAAATTAAGGAAGATAAATGAGAAAGAAAAACATTACACTTTTAACAGAAAAGCCTACTTCATATGCATCAGTACATCACTGGCCCTGAGAAAAATGCTGAACAATGCTGGGAGGAATGGTTTTCCTTGCGAGGAAGTTACTTATGTTTCCATCATTATCAATTAATGAGTATTTCCATCATTTGTTCTAACGGTCAATCTGAAGACGGCCATTCAGTGTTGAAGCCTCTTTCTCATCACAACATTTTTGAACTGCTCAAGACGTCTGAACTCAACAGAGACCAAGGAATGCAATTGCTCAATTTCAGTCTGAATCAGATTCTATTTACAATCAATAGAGTACTAAGTAAAATTCCTTTTACAAACAGGTCAAGAGTAACAGCCTGAAAGACCAAAAAATACAGTTTTAGACAAGTTCTAGAAGCGTACGTGTATATGAGAGCATACAACTGCACAGCAGTCAGATATGCCTGTTTCTAAAATGAAGAAACTGATCTACACAGGACTCTCAGGAAGCTGGCAGGAAGTCAGAAGAACACTAATGCCAAATTAGAAATGGTATAGAAACATCACGTCCTACATACTGTGATCTACAGTAAAGAAAGCATAGACTCAAACAAGGTAAACAAATCAACTAGTCCACAAAAATTTCAAAAAGCCTTATGGACCAAAATCCCATGCCTGAATGGGAAGAGCATACTATCATATAAATTAACTAAAAAATGCCCAGGACAGTGAATTGTTAAGAATATCTAAAAGAAGAAAGTAGAGCAACAATGGGAAATTAGAGGATCTGTAAGAGAAGTGATGAGATTGATGTTCTATAATTTGCTAAAAACAGTAACTTTCAAAGAGCTCCTCTATGACAGTGACCAAACTGCTACTGTAAAAATTAAGAAAGTTGAAAGAATATTCCTAATGCTTACTTTTAAACAGGGAGGGAACAGAAAGCAGGTAAGCTTTTTTAAGGGATAATTAGATAGGAATGGCTAAAGAAAAAAGTGCTTTCCAGTACCATGAAAACTGTTTCAAGATACCATTCTACAAAAAGTAAAAGTGTACCAACAAAAAGTCAACCATGCTCTCATTTCCTGTCTTGGTATTTCCTACTCCCACTCATTAATGAAGACTTCCTACTTCTGCTGTATTTCACAGTTCTTCTGCCATTAAAGAAGTTTAGTCTTCAGTGATTTTTAATCAGTTTATGCTCTTTTCTGGTTTTCCTCATTTGGATGCAGGAAGGTATTATCACAGCAGGAAATGAAATTAATTACTTGCATCTGCATTCTCAATGAAGAAACTACTATATTCCTCCATTTAAGAAATTAAGTTTCTTTGTATGTTCTCTTGTTCAGTGAGGATAAGACATCTTAAAACAAACTGATAAAAATCATAGCAACAAATTGGGAAAACAGAATTCAACAGAAAATTCTAAGGAATTAACAGATGAATCTGCAAATCTTACCCGTGCTTAACCACTACCACTGTATTTAATCTAGCACTTAAGTCGGTTTTGATAATGCTGACACAGAAAGCAAGAAACTGCTTTTTTTTGCGGGGGGGGAAAGCTCTGGCTGGAGACAACGAACAACAGAAAAGCTAGATACTTCAGATTTACTGAAGCTTTAAAAACAAGGCTTATTAGAGACAGAGAGGTAGACAGACAGACAGACAAGAATTCACTCTAAGATATTTTAGATTACAAGCATGTGACTTGACATGCCAGAAATCTTTGGAGTCCTTTGGCAATATTACTTCAACATAACTGCTGTGCGTTAAGAGTAAGCTTCTTGTTATGGATTAATAACTGGTTAAAAGAGGAGACGTCAAGCTTGAAAAAGCAGGTTTTGTGCAAAATAGAAGTGACCAGTGGAATCCAAACCAATCTATGCTTAGCCCTGTCCAAAACACGTAAGAGTAATTTTAAGAACAGTTGGTGAATATTTGAGTGTCAAAATTGTCTTCTAATTTTAAGTTTATTCTGAATAACCAAAAAAGTGAGTGCAAGGTGCTGCAGATGCATTGGGCAGTAATAAGTACCTGAGAGGACCTGAAGTGGAGCAGCAGGGAGGGATAAGGAGGCAAAGGGCAGGACTCACATTCTGACTATAATTTAAAGCCTCAGTATTATGTGGCTAATTCTCAGAAAACATTAATCCAAAGATCAACTGCAGTCAACAGGCAAGAAAATATGCTAAGAATTATTAGGAAAACCACATAAGGACAGACAGAAATCACAGCATCACTCTTTAACCTGCATGGACTCTTATGATCATACCATCTATGACCAGAAAGGACAAAGAAAACCAGCAAACAACAACTACGAAGATAGGAAGAGAAAAGAAATACCACAATAAGATAAGGGGACACTTTAGTCTGAAGCACAATTACAGAGATAGAAAAAATTACAGCTGGCACAAGGAATAAATTGTCCACATGCAAGATGTAGGGGGTATCCAGTGAAACTATATGGCAGAACTTAAAAAAACAAAAGCAAGTACTGCTTTCTCATGTTACACACTTTAAATAGTTGAACTCACAAAATGCAACATCCCACAGCAGTGTCAGTTTAAAATACAGCTAGACAAACAGATGGAAACAAAACCCATTAAGGAACTTAATGCAGATGGATATTCATGCTCAAGAAGTCCTCAGGATGCTAACTAGGAAACAAAAGATGTAAAGAAAGCATTGCTTTATGACTGCCTTGTTAAACTGCAAATGGCTAGCTCTTCAAGAGCTAAAAAATCCAAAGGTGGGTTTTTAAAAAAAAAAAAAAAAAATTGGATAATCATTACATACATTAAAAAAGTCAAAGGAAAATAGACCTCAAAGTTTCTTGAAAATTTGACCATTGTTCACTGAAAATAACACGAGATTAATGTCTTATCTCAATTCTGAGACAAAATGCAAGTTTTTAGTTCACTGTTGCATTATTAGAGCTAAACAATTTTTCAAATGCCCTATCCACAATGCCACAGTTTGCACAGATCTGACAAGAAGCCAGGTGTCTGGATTCCCTGCCCTGCTTTTCATCTGCTGAATACACAACACCAGAGTAAATCTGAAGAAATATACCCTGCCAAAAGAGGGGTACATTTTTGTTTTCTTTACAGTTGCATTAATTGATAGTGTTTTGTTTTTTTCCTGTGGCCATTCAATGGACACTGGAGTTTTTATTTAATGCAAAGAATGTTCTTTATGGTTTTCTTACTTTTGTGTGCTTTCAGAGAGGGCACCTTCCAACCACTGATGAATCGTGGGCTGCTTCAATATATCTTTGTATTCATTCTGCAGTCTGTAAAAGGGCTTAAGAGCACTGTCAACATAAGGCGACGCTTTAGTTGGCACCTCCTGGTAGATGACAGGGAAACAAGGTGGGGAAAAAGAACCAGTAATTTACTTACTGAAAGTATCAACATTGAACTCCAGCACATACACAAAATGCTAACCCGGCACCTAAGCAAAGAGATACATACTCCACTCACGACAAATCAATGAAAAGTTCATTAAACACAGGAAAGACACCATCTCAAAATCATTCAGTAGTGTTATACAATGTGATATAATATAGAACAAGGTTCAAAATGACCAAAGCTTTTTGAGAGATACGTGTGCCAGCCAGCCACTCTTCTTATCAGGGCATGATCCCTGAATGTACTTCCTGCTCACGCTGATTTCAGAGAAAGCTGAGCAGACTCAGCGCCCACAACAGACTATTAGCTATTTGTTACAATACCTACTATTTCACACAATTCTTCACTAAACTGAAGACATTTTCCCTTATGTTCTTATACCATCATGCTCTCTCAGTATATTTTCCAGAAGACTGCTTTTGGGATAACTAATATCCCCTCACTATCATCTTCTCAGCTAGTGTCGGTTCCAGAATGCTTCATCTCTGCAGGGATGATCCACACATAGCTTGGGTGAACCTCATGAACTGCAAAGCAACAGAACATATCCAGGGTACACAAAATCTCCTGAAGTACACCTGAAGTACCTCATTAACCTCTTAGAGTTTCAAATCTTAGAACTTGGCCAAGCAAGAGAGTCTTGGCACATGTGATTCCTGCAAAGACTATCCTCATGCCCAATTCTGAATTCTGCTGAAAAATCAAAGTATTAAAACATAGTAAAAATAAAGTTACCAGAACTTACTATGACTGTAATAATGTACTTTCTCTACCCAAGTCATCTCTCCACATAAAGTTAGTTCGACTGATAACCAAGAGAGCAATGCAGTCACACTCATGGTGTACAGAGCTCAAGCTAGCAACTCAACTGACTTGGAAAGTGGCTTGGTCCTATGTCTTTCTTTTGGCACAGTTAGCCCACCATCTGCTTAAACATCCCATGGACAGGTGAGAGATGATGGTTGTCCTCTAAATGACTATGCAGAGTTTGCTTTCAGATAACTGAGCGGAGTAGGGTTGTTGGTTTTTTCACCCTCCTTTGACTTACAGACTTTGTTCTACTCTTTCCTTAACTTTAAGTAAAAATATTCTCTATTATAGAACATTCTAGTCACTACAGAGATGAATTTATTAGCCTTGAGGTTGTTTCTTCTTTTTAAATACAATTTCTGATTAAGTACGTCCTTAAAACTAAGATAGTGAGAAACTCTAGTAATAAATTGAAGTAATAAACTACTTCCCTTGGGAACAATTTCTCTTGCAGCTTACCCTAAATGTTCACCACCCAAAGAAAATTAAATAAACTTGAAAGAAGTAGACTTAACAGCTCTAATTTCTTCCGTTTACCCATTGAAAAAAGCACAGCATTGCTGGTGGCAGTGCACTCTCTTTGTGATAGCCAAGAAAGTGCTTTTGATTTTGGTGAGTCAAGGCAACCCTTCCCCACAAACAAGTTGGAAGAGAGAGAAAGGGAAGAATGGAAAAGACCTGTGGCCTTACCCATTTAAGCCTGCCTTTTGTGTTCAAATTAGGCAAGGATGCAGTAGTCTGTGGTTCCTGTCACTCAAATTTTTCCTCTATTGCTGGAATGATACGAAGCTAACTACCAACACGACTGTGCAGACAGACTGGCAAAGGCAAGTCACAGTAGTAGAACAAGCCAAGATCAGACAATTGGTTTTGGTGCTGTATTTCACCATTACTTTTTATTAGTTTCCCAACAAATTACTCTTTTTAGCCATTCTCATTTTGTTCCTTCTGTGCAAGATGCTTCTTTAATCAAATCCAACCAGCTAGCTCACTGGGAAGAAGTTTCTTGACATAGTGGACAGAAGTGTCATTCTCCCAAAAGAAGCCTGCCACTCAGCAGCACTGCATCTTATGGTATATGCTATGACATAAGGGAAAAACACATTCATTCTCATTAACCCTTTCTCTTTTGTACATCAACAGTTCTACTCCCATTTCCTTCCTTCTATCTCAGGCTTGTTACTCTATCTAAAATTTTGAAAATATCCTTTTTTTTTTCTCCACCTTTGCAATGAGGTAAACAGTAAATCACTAAATAATCTCAAGGTATTTAACAGGGCTCTTGACTGTCAAGCAGATATGGACAGGCCTAAAGAACTTGTAAATGTAGTGCTTGGTTACCATTCCTAGCATAGGCCTTTCTGAGATTTATTTTTTTCACCTGCAGCCAGCACTGACCTTATTGGTTCTCCTATATAATCTTGGAACTTCCAGTGCACTCTTCAGGTAAGTGAAGGAGGACTCACTGAGATCCTGGATAATCCTGTTAGTCAAGGTAGGCATGCAGGCTGATAAAGAATTCTTTGAGTCTTCCAAGGCTCCTATTGAAGTAAAAATGCTAAAGTTTAAACTGAGCTACCCTGCCCAATCACAACATAAATTATGTGACCCCCCCCATCATCCCAGTCTCAGTCACTTCCCTAGATGCTGCTGGTGTCAAATACAGGATGCTTACTAAATAAATACACACCAGCCCTTTATAAAACATCACCAGTAACATCAACCATTCCTCAGCCAGAAAAACAGATGGAGGGAAGGAAAGAAAAAAAGGGAAAAGTAACATTCTCCAGGTTCACATTTTTTTCAGTATTAACAATGTAGCAAGGGGCCTGAATCAAAAGGCTCCAACCTCCTAAGAATTCTACAACCACTCTTTCTCACAGTACCTAAATTCCCTATGGAGTGACTGGAACACGCTCAACTCAAAGTTGTGACTGACAACAGACCATCTACTGAGAGGGGGATGTGCACAGGCTCCTACCTCTCTAACGGACATCTACCAATAATCCTGATTTAGAGACTTAAGTGGAATTCATAGTGCAGAACTACTGGCTATACTTGAAGACAGGGACTAGTTCGCTCACCCAGCTAGATGCCTGGCTTTAATTACTCAATTAAAATCAGACTTCATGCTTCACATAAAGAATGATCAGATTAAAAAAAACAACCAACCAACCAACTAAAACCAACAACAGAAAAAAAAAAAAAGGCAAAAATACTTAATTGCTTCTGTTCTCTGAAGTTAAGGTATTTAACTATGAAACTTTGATAACTCTCTTCCTTACATGATTCAATCAGGCCAGAGGAAAAAAAAAAAATCTTTCTAGAAAAATATTTTGGTTTCCACTGGATAATGGAAAGCCTCTCCTTACTTCTTCCCCATTTGCTTTACAAGTAGGATTTTAAAGATGGACATGCATCTTCTAGAGTAAGGTCCCCCACTTCCTGCATCCTAACAACCACAAAACCCAAAGCACTTCAGACTCACTCAATTTCAATCCAATGGTTTCTAGACTCAACATGTCTCTTCAAGATAGTTTCTATTTAACCATTTAAACCTAAAGCAAGCTTCATTAAGTAATAAAAACATTAGTATTTTCAAATTTGTCATTGTAAATAATGAAACTGTGTGTGAAAGCTGATTTTGTTTGGTTGGCAGAGGGAATTTGGGAGAAAGGGGAAAGAAACTGAATTCAGCCTCTCAGCTTTACCTGCAATGCAAGACACATTCTTGAAGCCAATCATTTCAAGTTTTGGTTTAATCATTTCTAAGATGTCAGGAATCTGAACAGACAAACCCAAAAGAGATACAGTCATGTTATAAACATTTAATTAATTATTTTTCCTACATTCTGTAAGTTACCAGGGCATCAAAAGACATTCAATTTTTTTTCTATATTTTTACTGCATTTATGGGAAACCAGTACTAGAAAAATACAACATTCATGAGAATTAAGGCCTATGCACTAAATGCCCTACCTTAGTGTTGTCCTTAGAAGAAATAATTTAGAATTAACAAAATATTATCAACTCAGATGCAAATTACAGCTTCACAAATTACAGAAATTTCAGCCTTATTGACCAAAAATACAAACAAGTTATCCCTATCAGAAAAAAATTAATACCATACATCTCTTTTCAAGATTCTGGATCATTAGTAAAGTATAATCATGACAAAACCTTTTTCAACCTCAAAGACTAAAACCAGCAAACACTTAAAAGATAATGTAATATTAAAGCTGAATATTGCACCACACTCCAAGCTGCAGAAATATATTATTTTAGGGGTTAAGTCCAGCAGCTACTGATAAAAGGGTTTAAATAGCTGAGGTGGTTTCTCCATAATCTGCCATTCCAAGTAAGTAAAGAGTAGACTATTTCAGGTGATATTTTCTCTATCAGACTAGTCCAGTTTTAACGTTTAAGATCAAAAAGTAGCTTTATGGTACATTTCTGTAAACAATTTAACATCCTTAACAAGATGCCAAACAATACTGGCACATAGATCAACGAAGACACTTTTGTAAGTAAAGTCGCAAGCACAAACCTGATCCTGGAGGTTGTCCACATCTGCAGCAACATATATCAACTGAGCACTAGATATAGAAGGCAACGTCTGACTTTCTGGAGAAGAACCGTTCCCTTGGTCCTCACTAGGGTTGAGGCTTACAGAAGATTCCTTTCTACCAACTGGCACAGATTTTTTGCTTTCTTTTGGATTCTCACTGGAAATGGGCCTCACAGAAACCTGAAACATCAAATTGAGATGTGAACCCTAGCAATAGTGAAGGCAGTTAAAATTGGACAAACAGAAACAGTATATAAAGGATTTTTAAGTTTTCAGCATTAGAATGCCACACTTACAAGGGATACTAGCATTCCTAAATGATGTTAAAAAAAGGTATTTTAAAAACAAGTTTTGGTGCACTAACGAGTTGGATGATTTAGAGCATCCTTGTCAATATAGTAGAGGGCAGTCCAGTCCTACGGCAATTTTCACTTGTGTGGTGTGCAAAGGAACTACTGCACTGGAGGAATGTGCAAGACCAAAAATTTGATCATTACCTGCTTTGCAGAAACACAGTTTATTTTCATATGTTGGAATACAAAAATCATAACCACTCAGTGCTGTCAAACAATCCCTTTCTGCCACCTCCTCAAGCCCTCTGCTGTCAGGCACATGCTTCACTCAACTACTCTGTTTTAACTCTGGTACTTATCAGTACTTTTCACGAGCCAACTTAGCTCAGAGAATGGAGCCATTCAGTCTTAAGAAAAAGATAATAAGAGATCTTAATGCTATCATCAACTACCTAAGGGGCATGTATAGAGAAGATGGAATGACTTTTCCTTGAGGTACAGTGACAGAGTAAGAGGCAATGGACATGGACTGTAGCAAGGGAAATTCTGATCAAATATGAGGAAAAAGTGGTCAGTCATTGGGCCAGGTTTCCCAGAGAGGCGTGAAATTGTCATCTTTGGATATACTCAAAATTCAACTTGAAAAGGCTCTGAACACCTAATCTAAGCAGGCTCTGTTCTGAGCAGGAATTGGGACCAGATGACCTCCAGAAGTCCCTTTAAATCCCAACTACTCTATCATGCTGTCGTTCTATGACACAAGAAATGGGGAAATTGTATGTCTGGGAGCAGGGAGTAGAAGAGCAAAGCACAACCTCTCCTGCTCAGAAGCAGGGAATCATTCATGTTGAGTCAGTTGCCCATGAAACTTTCAGTTTTACAGTCTCAACACTGAGCAACTGATCTGGATTAACTTCCCTGGTTTTCTTTTTTGGGGGGGTTGTTGTTTTGGGTTTTTTTGGGGGAGGGGGAGGTTCATTTTCTTTGTTTTGGGTTTTTTTTTCAGGGTTAGTTTTCACCTGGCTCAGTTTCACAACCTTGTTCACTGTATCAACAAGTAAACACACAAACAGAACAAAACCAAAAGATTGTGTGGTTACTTCTTTTAATGGCAGAGGCAGATTTAAGCATACATGGAAGTACAGCCTTGGCAACCAGCAGACAGTAATACCGCAGCAGCACTGTTTTTTGTGGTTAATATCATATTTTGCAGTGATAGTTTCTATAAAACTCATGAACTGGTTGAAAGTGTTGTTGCTGAGTAATGTTAAGTTCAGGAAAAAAGTGCTTAAAAAAAGATCACATACTCTATTTCAAAAGGTCTCTTACTGATGGACGTACCCAATCACCAAAGCCATTAAGTATGCTGTTCTCTTACCTCACTAATGAACACAGAGTAGCGTGCCAAAATTTGCAGGCTAAGTTTCCACAGACGGTGTGCTAATAATGGTAAAAACATTTGATCTGACCAGCACTTCAGAAGACTCATCCAGACCATGTGAGTGGCCAAAAGGCAGTATGAGCTGCCAGCTAGAAACAATCAGACGACAAAGGTCAAGTTCCTAAGCACAATTTTAAAAGATGTTACATCAGTGTAACTACATTACTTGAGATTTAAAAAAAGGTAAAAAAAAAAAAAAAAAAAAAAAAAAAAAAAAAAAAAGTCTTCCAAAGAGACACAATCATAAAGATAGCAAAGAGGATTTATTAAGCACTGTCTTAAACAAATTCTTAAAGTATTAGCTCCTCATTGCTTTAGATTTCAAATTCCACTATGTCTTGCTGTAGCTGTGTGGGCAAAAGCAACAGATGAGAATTTGCCTGCACAAAGGTAGGAACAGCTTGGCCAAATAAGCCATTTCAGGAGATAACATTTCCGGCATAATTTCTGGCTGTCTTATGAATAAGTTCTATTAGACATGCTTGCCAGCCATAACAGTAATACTCCCTTAGCACTAAACTACTGCTCCTGTCACAGTTATATCCGAGATATCTGCTAGAAATATTTATTTAAAACACAGTAGGAATATCAATATTTAAACCAAATACTTTTGAAGCGGTTCATGCACTAACATTTTACACATACAATTAGAGAGCTAAGGAATGTGTTTGCAAGTTCCAAGCAAATGCCTTGAAGTGGTAGGATTTATGCATTTTGTCTCCATAAGAGTTTTTTTTTTCTCCTTGGTCTCTTCAGAGCACATGTATATATATTTGCACACACAGCTGCCTTCATCACAAGTATTTTACTCTGTTAACTGAAGTAATTTTTTCTGATTACAACATACTTATGAATATACCAGGTTTTCCCTTCTACTCTAATCCTTCTTGTGCATACCTCCTCATCTGCTCATAAATTAATGTATGTTTTTGGAGCAGACATCAACACTATAAACCATAGCAAACCTAAATGCTGCCAACAGAGCAAATTTTGCCTCTACATAGCCCTACAACAATTAAGAAAAATATGCCCCAATACAGCATAGCCTTGTAGTTGTCACTTAGCAGATGCTAAATGCCAGTTTAGTTCCTTCTTGCACTGAGGGAATAGTTCCACAAATATGTTAATGGCTGCTGCCAAGAGGGGTGTTTTTAGTAAGCAAAGTGGTCACTGAACAGTACTCTCATATTGCCTTCTCTATAAAAATGTATTCTACTGTTTAATCATCCATCAGAAAACAGAAAGGTCATGTGAATCCATGGGATGCACACTACTAAATACTCAATAAACACACAACAACCACTGCTACTTATACCACTGATTCCTTCACAGTAATGAAATTCATTTCTGCAATGAAAGTTTACCTGGTGCTTCCTCTAGTGTATCTGAAAGTGCTTCTTCTAAGGCCCCTGCTATTTCTCTGAATCTGAGAGACAGAAAAGTTTTGAACATTACAATTCAACAGTTGCTTAAATTGATGCCTAAACATTTTTTCAATGTTTATTTCAATAGTATTTCAATCTGCTATCAAAGCATGTTGCACAGATTTTAAACATGGGGTTATTTTTGCCCAACATAAATTGGGATATAAACCAGGCCAACATTCAAACACTTGAAAGAAAACCTTTGACATTTTACAGGCAGATATAATATAAGGTTATACTTTGGGACACTCTTAAAGTCACAGTTGCAAGCATTATCAAAATGATAGCTCACAGAGTGTCAACTTGTCAGCTCTTTTGAGGAGTGAAGTTTTTTTTGTTTTGTTACTGTTTTTAAACTAAAAGTGAACACATTGTCTCATACTTGCTTTAGCTGACCTTCAGATGTATCATGTGATACTGGAGGCTTCAGCCTTCTACATGTTTGTTAATGAACAGTGGCATAAGGTTCTGCAAACAATTTGTACCTGATAAAAATCAATAGTTCCTCACAGGATGCCTTGATCCCTCACAGGATGCCTTGATCCCCTTTTTTAAAAACTCACTCTTAAAAAAAAACCCCAAACTAAAAACCCACTCCCTCAATTTTTTAGGTATAACAGCACAGGTAATATTAAAACTTCTGATACTTTTCCATATTTAAAGCATATTGGATAAACAACATGGCATTTTCCTCATCTAAAAATTATCAGGCAAGTGCTACAGAAAATTCTTCTTTAACCAAGTTTCCCCTTTAAATGCTGAAACAAAGCTATCCTTTTAAGCTCCCCTGTACAAAGTTCTATTGTCACTGGTTTCCCCTTTCTTGCTTTGATGTGCATCATAGTAACTCTGTAAGCCTTTCTATCAAAATTTACTGATGACAAATCTGTAGCGTTCCTAACAGCTCTTAACTGTCATTTCTAGATCAGAACAGGGCCCTACCTAGCTTTTTTTGTTCAAACTAATGGACTAGATGCATGTTTAGCAACTAAACATATTTCAGAAATATTTATGAAATGGCTTCAAACCCTTAGTCCTGCCTACACACCACTTCCACCAACAGAGCAGTGTCTTTAAGTCTTATGGTGAAAAGGATTAGCAAATCAAATCAGATTTTTAACAAGGACATATTCTTTCCTGCATGTTTCTTACATAGGAAAAAAATTTCCCCAACGTGGGGTTCACTATAGTTCCAATAGCAAGGGAAAGAGTTACTGGGGCTGTTTGTGCCAGCACTGCTACAGAAGAAATGCCCGTATATCCATCTGTTCCTCAAAGGATCGTTTGTAAAGGCTTAACCAAGGGCTGACTGTTCTGGGCAATTTCTGTCACTGAAAAAAAACCCAAAACACCCAGCAATCTTAACTATAAATGCCATAGTGTGAGATAATACCTCAATAAAAATCCTGTATGACTTAAGAATATTAACATAAAAAGAAAAAGCTTCCCTGACATATATAATGAATAAATTGCATTATTTTCACAGTTGTGCACTAAAGAATTCATTGGCACTTCCAAAAGTTATCAGATTATTCCAATATATAGGAATGATATCGTGAAAGATGAATGAGATGCTGTTATCCAATCATTTATCAAAATAGTGCATTATTTAGATTTACAGTAATCTTGGATTAAAGGAAAATTATTTTAAGAAGTTTTTTTTAAATCGGAGCTCATAATACCTAATGGGAAAGAACATTTTTGACCAGAAAGAATACACTGAAGCTCCATTTCAATTTTACAAGCAAGAGTATCAAAGCTTGATCAAGCAGTCATTTATTAGAAAAGTTGCACTTTCAAACAAAAGAGGCAGACTCACAGACCTATTAATGATATAAGTGTGTTAAAAGGTTTATAATGGCTATGGTTCCACAGACACTTTTAGTCTGTGCACTCAGCATGGCTACTGTAGTGAGTACTCTTGCCCTCTCCCTTGGGCCAGCATGAGTATTTGTACAGTTAAGTGGTTTGGAGAAATTGATTGGAGTTGAGTCAGCCTTTTTTTACCCAGGGTAACAGATCCTCGTATTGGTTCACTACAGGGCTGCAGGAACAGTTGTGCAAGCAAAAAAACCAAACCAGAAGATGAGGCTATCATTTTATAAAATGCAGTGACCCTGCTCCAAAACACTAAGACTCTGCTCCCAGTCCCGTGCTCCTTTCACTTATATTAGCTCCAGCACTCCTAAGCCTCCTAGATGGAATTTTTCAGCAGCAATGTAGATTTATCCTGGATTAAAGAAACTATAAATGTGGCTATGTTTGTACTGTTATTGCCAGTTATAAAATCACGCAACAAAAAAAGGCCACTAAAGTGATTCAGGGTAAAAACAGACATCAATTTATCTCCCTTGTTTTTTTGTTTTTTTTTTTTTTTTTTTAAATTCTAGCCCTTTTTTTTGTTTGTTTGTTTGGGTTTTTTTCCCCCCTCGAGATTCTCAGAAGGTTTTGGACCACGACAGATCACACATAGCTCACTTAGATCATAGCAGACTTCATCAACAGTTCTCTTTCTGGCCTGGAGGCTTGCTATCCAGCCCTTAAGTCAGATGCGTAGACTGCACTTTCTAAAAATGTGGGTTTACATTCTGCTTTGTTCCTTTCATTAAAGTTCCAGCATTATAAGAACTTAAAGGAGGCTTTCTTGGGGGTCTCTCTGTCTTCTAGCTGAAAGATCTGTAAAAGGTAATACCACAGGTATATCAAACCTGCTGGAAAAGTAAGCTAAAACTTACTACTTAGCTACTCAGGAAAAGGGAATAGTAGGGCAACCTGTGGGAAGGCAATGCTACAAGACCCAGCACTTTACAGAATACATCCTGTGAGAGAAAATGGACATCAGAAACATGGCTAGATCTGGAAAAGCTACAAGTTGTCAAGTCCTTTAATTCTGTATTTCTAAGAACAACTTCTTGCCGCATAGTAAGTATTCCTCTGGATTTACACAAGTAGTATCCTTCAACATACAGTTTAGTTCCAGGGACACCGGAGAGAAAGAATTTGAAACAGATTTCAAGACTTATCTAAATCTGTTCCTGAAAGTCTTATGAATAGCATATCAAATTCAGTGTAACAACACCACAGTACATATTGAAGAGTACTTGGCTGTGATTTTGCTAAATTGTTTAAAAATATAGAAAACAGTTACTCGACTTAGTAATTAAATTCTTAGTTTGACTTCTACTATTTGTTGACAAGTGACACTTTGAACAATGAGATCTGACCCCACACCAGATCATCTTGCTGCAACTCAACTCTACTTTTAAAAAAGTGAAAAAAATAACACATACTAACCTTATTTGAAAATATACTGGCAAATTCCATTTGTTGTTAAAGCTGTGGTAGGAGGGATGAGATCTTAACCGTTTCACACTGGCCTGGGAGCCACACTGCCGTTCAAATTTCCGTACGAAATCCATACTAGCAATGTACTTCTGCAGAAGAGAATGAGCATTCTGATCACGTGCAGGGTCCCAGCAAACAAGGGAGGCCACCAGCCATTCAGCAGAACTGTTAGATCACACTACAGTTAAGCTCAAGGTTCAGAATGGGCTGACACTGCCCCCATCACCTAATCATACAAAGCTAAAATCCTGGACTGCAATGAAACCAAACCCAATTAACTAGTCGGTGTTATTCTATGATAAGAAAAGCCAGTGCAGGACACTTCCAGAAAGCATAAAATTGTCCAAGTACGCTGAACACACAGAACTGATCAGAGAGATGTATCAGTATTTCTGAGCTGAATCACTAGGGTGGAAGAACAGTGCTGCGCAGTACTAAGAACAGTCACTTGCAGGAGATGAAAGGATACAACAACAAATAGAAATAATCAGGAAAAAACCCCAGAAGTACACATAACCAAACACACGAGAGAAATAATTGTATTTTTCCTGTTATACAGGACCTGTATTGTAGGAATTTCTAGACCTGTTTCCCTAAACACATTCTTTGCAAACAGCAAATATTTGCAGAATAACTTTAAACAATTTCAGATAAATATCCAGTTGTATACTTTTCATAAGACGTTTACAAATAGTATTAAGTCAGTTGCAAGCAAAGAAAATTTACATTAATCCTCAAATGCACTTTGGGCTTACTCTCAACAGTAACTTATTAACACCCTGAAAATAAATGAAGTAATAAATTAAATCAGAGAATCATAGAATTCTAGGTTGGAAAGGACCTCAAGGATCATCTGGTCCAACCTTTCTCAGCAAAAGCTCTGTCTAGACAAAAGCACAGACGAGATGGCCCAGCACACTGTCCAGCTGAATGTTAAAAGTGTCCGGTGTTGGGGAATCCACTGCTTCCCTGGGGAGATTATTCCGATGGCTGATTGTTCTCATTGTGAAAAATTTTCCTCTTATGTCCAATAGGAATCTCCCTAGGAGCAACTTGCACCCATGACCCCTCATCTTTTCCATGTGACTCCTTGTAAAAAGGGAGTCTCCATCTTCTTTGCAGCCACTCTAAGTACTGGAACATGGTGATGAGGTCTCCTCTAAGCCTTCTTTTCTCAAGGCTGAACAAAAGGAATTCTCTCAGCCTTTCCCCATATGGCAGACTTCCCAGTCATTTGATCATCCTGGTGGCCCTCCTCTGGACCCTCTCCAGCCTGTCCACATCTTCTTTTTTTGTACAGCAGGGACCAAAACTGCACACAGTATTCCAGGTGTGGCCTGACAAGTGCCGAGTAGAGTGGGATAAGGACTTCTTTATCTCTGCTGGTGATGCCCTTGTTGATGCAACCCAGCTTTGCCACTGCAGCACGTTGTTCGTTCATATTGAGCTTGTTGTCCACCAGGACCCTCAGGTCCCTTTCTACAGAGCAGCTCTCCAGCCAAGTGGATCCCAGTCTGTGCTGCACTCCTGGATTATGTTTTCCTTAGTCCAACACCTTACACTTGTCCTTGTTGAACTTTGTGTAAATCATACACAAAGCAGAATGTCAAACACTTGAGCAAAAACCAGAAGCAAAATAGTTCATAAAATATTATTTCACACAAAACAGACCATGCTAACAGAACACAAAAGTTATGTAAATCAATGTAAAGTCAAAATACAGCTACAGTTAAAAATCTACCTCTCTGCAATGAAAAACAGTTGGGCTTATATGCAAGATTCTTCTATTTAAAAAAAAAAAAAAAAAAGAAATCCATAAAAGCTACCATACATACTCATTAAGCCATGGCTGAATTAATAAAATAAGCCTGACTGAATCTCTCAGCGTGTCTGATTTCATTGCTGTAAGAGCAGCAGCAGGGCTGTAGCAGCAAGGCTTTCACCACAAACCAGCGCCCTACAGAAGTGATGTGATTCTGCCTGCACTTACTGTTTGCCTGCAGTAAAACATTCTCAGGAGAAGCTCCTGAGCTGCTGCTTACGGGTTCTGCTCTCAGAAACTCCCCTGCGATCACAGGACATACACAACACAAAAGCATGCTCACGTCAGTGCATCTCAGCAAGTTCATAACTTTCTGTTAAAAGTATAATTACAGCATATTTTTCTTGGGACACGGCAGTTTCAGTGTGTCAAGATGGTATTCTGGAAATTGCACACAAGAGCTTTCAGGTAAGTACCTTTCTCCCAGCATGGGTGTATCTATAGCACAATGGAATCGTAAAATCTATGGGAGTTAAATCCAGAATGAATGACAGATTAGTTCTCTTCCAGGCCTCCTTTCTTAAGATAAGAAACCCAGTACTGTAAAAAGGCAAACAAGCCAGTAATGCTCTGCTACCTTAAGTATTAGGGACATAAAGCAAACACTCTGAAAAGACCTACCACTTTCAAAACAGAAGACAACTCAAGGGACATTTATGTAGTTATCAATAACATTACATCCAAGAGGGGGAACTAACTGCAACATTGGTTCCCATTTCAGCTTCTAGGATTGGATTGTTGACTGCACAAATTTATTTAAGAGAAGCTAAAGTGGGAAACAAAGCAGAACACTTTTCAGAGGAATCTGAACTTAACAGTTGCAAATAAATGTTTAGGGTTAAAAAGTATTCTTTCCAAATACCTGTAAATCTACAAATCTGACTCAGAAATAAGAGCACAACAACCTGAAACAATTTTAAAAAAACACCCAACCTCTGCACAAGTAAATAATTCTTTTAACATGCGTGTTTAACACTGCCAGTCTGATTTTACAGGATTTAAAAAAATATTTTTCCATTCCCCCCTCTACATCTAAAAACCTCCTGACAGATAATACTGCATATTCCAACTTTTCAGCATTAAACCTATACATACATATGCAAACAAACCTGGAGAAAAAGACTTTTCTGCATTTCTATCAACCTAGGAAACAGAGCCAGAAGATTACTGTCTAAAAATCTGTGTGGCATTACTTGGATTATTATTAGCAGTGCAGAAACAATTTTAAAGTGTGTGTCCCCCCCTTAATTCAGAGCTACTCCTATTAGTCTTTAGATAGACATAATAGCATTTTTACACTTGGCATTTCAACTTCTTATTGATTTTTAGATAAAATATTTTAATGATTTAGACTGAGTCACTTATGCAGTCAAAAGAAGTCTGGAAAGTTCTTTAGACTTACTACATGATTTACTTTAAAGTCGTGGGGGGTGTTGGGTTTTTATGGTTTTGTTTTTGTAAATAAACACAATGGTAATATTGGTCAATATTGGCTTAATATAAGATGACAGACCTTTAAAAGTAATTAATTTAAAATAGTAAACCCAGGTCTTCTGAAGAAAAAATACATTCTTGTGTAAACCAAGCTGCACAGATGACAAAAGCCCAGCATGGCTCACAATTTGCTGTATGTAGAACATTAGGTGAAAGCTTCAGGAGTGACTGAAACGGTGTGGGAAACTGAGAAGTATTCTCACAGGGGAGGGAGAACACCCTATAGCATCATTTGCATGGCATTACCACAACTTTCTTCAACATCCATTTCATTTGCTTCTTATTCAGAGTCAGCCCTGCCAACATTCACTGTCATTGTCATGCCTGCCTGCCTTCAATTATTCAATGTTTCTGTATGAAAGAGATCTTAAATTCCAAGAAAAATATAAGTATTTAGTAAAAGCAGTTTTACATGAACACAAGAAGCATCATTTGCCTTATGAAACTCCATCAGAAATCCAACATTTCCTGAAGCCATTTGTCCTGATCTACCTCCTACGCCTTCCTTCAAACAATTTATCACTACCTGCTATCTCCATCTTGAAAAGGTTTCACACTAATTGTAAGTCAAGCTGCAAGGAAAAAAAAAATCCAAATATTTCAGCAATCATGGTTAAATATAGACAGGACACGAAGAAAAGCAGAAAGCTTCTACTTTTTACCTGTGACATACTAGTAAAGTACTGCCAGAGCCAATCTTCATACTAGACCAAGAAATCTCTTTCAATATTAGTAAAAGATGACCTTTTAAAGGCAGAGCAACACTGCTAATGATGAAAATATAAGAGTGACAAGTACTTTAAATTAATTTTATAAACGTAAGCTTGCTTGTGATACCAAAGAAAATACTTCTTTTATATTCTAAAACTTATCACACTGCCTCCAAGTATTTTTGGCTTTTTTAGTTGACTTGTGATTCTCATCACAACATAATCTGCAGTACTGGAAAAGAGCAAAGGCTAGAACAAGCAAATGAAACAAAGAATTTTTTTTTAACCTTCCCATAGTACAGGGCAAGTTGTAACCCAGGTATTTAATTAACATTACAGTCCTTCCTATACAGAAGTCCCAGTCTTGGGTGACCATTGGAGCCATCCATTCCTGCCTTCATTTATGTTGCAATTCCACAACTAAGAAAGAACATCTACTCCTAAAACAAATACTGAACTCAAAGTCACATTACTAAATGGCTTCCAATAACTTCTGTATGACCTCTTGTGACAAACTTGAGGAGAGAATTAATTACTATGAAAATTAAATCAAGTTATTTGAGATAATCTCCTCTTCTGAGCCATGCAACAACATGAATTTACACAAAAGCAGCAGGGAAAAAGCTAGAGAACATGACTCATTCAATTCTCGTGTGTGTCAAAGGAATCACAAATGGAAAAAAAATAAAATTTATTACCTCATGAAACACGTCAGGGTTTCCAGGGTTAAACAGTGACGGCAATTTCTCTTCTAAACCGTGTACTATTGCTGGCCACACTGAATTCACTAAGAAATCATATCCAGGAACAATATCTGCTTTTTCACTGAAATAAAATTGCAGTTATTCCATGGTTATATTTTACCACAAGGCTTCTATTTGGAGGTAGGGATAACTAAAAAGACATGCACTGCATTAGACAAAATGCAATTAAGTTTTTTTGTGTAGGTATGCTTATTCCCTTAAACTATTCTTCCTTCCAGATTTCATACCCGATCCCACAGTCCTAGCAAATGCAAGGTATTTTTTATAACTCTCAAAGTGTTTTAAAATTTTATTAGTTATATATTTTGCAAGTTTGTTCTGGAAAATGAGTACATTTCAGCTGAGAATGCCTATTCCTGCTTGTATATTTCAAGCTTTAACAGCTCCAGACTTTAAAGAGGTACCAAGTAGGAGTAATGTTACTAATGCAATGCAAAGAAGCAGAACTTTTTCATAATTGTTCCAAGCTGTATTTATACATGATATTGTGCTTCGAAGCAAAAGATTAAAAGCTACCTTGATTATGAAAATGTATAAATTGAGAGCAGAAAAGATACAAGCATTTAATTCCAGTTCAGTACACCACAGTACAAAGTAGAAACATTCCATTATTAAGAAGAAAGATTAAAACTTGCTGAGGGATTAAAAGAACTGAAATGTTAGTAAAACTTAGGAGTCATAAAAAGCTCAGCAATGGATGACTAATTAGAAAAGTAATTCTGCAGTCCCTAGGGGTTACATCCATAGTTCTGCTAATTACAGCAGTCTACTATATTAACCAGCCTGCAAACAGATGAATAAATGGATACAATTCAGTAGACCTGAATTATTTAAACTTCAAAACCGGCAATTTAATTGCATAAGGAATTAAGCACTTTTGGAGAAGACAGTGGAAGCACACAAATCAATTGAACCTGCAGTTCCAGTACATGCAATAAATCAGTCAAATCTCTGGGGATCATCCCCACTTTTCTGATGTACACTAACTCCCCAATAACTTTTGAACTTATATTTTTAATAGCTTTATTACAGCCTTCTCCTTGGATGACGTGTACAGTCATGTTTCATGGATTCAAAAATCAAGGTATCTGACACATTGTATTATGAGCAATACTCAATTCTGCTACTGAAATACAGGATTCTCATTCTCTCCTTGAAGATCTGGGATAAAGCACCAAGAAAGTTTGATCACTGTTTTGTTTTGGAAAATCATAGACATGAGAGAGAAATCAAACCTGACTACGAATCTTCAGGAAAGGGCAGGTAAGACATTTGTGCATGCAAGCTAATTATGTAAAACATTTCAAAAGTATATGACGCTTGCTCTAACTTTAGTGTAACTGAAAGAAATGCCAACCTTGAAATAGCTCCTCCTGTTACTTCACGCAAGAGACGGCAGTGATGAGGAACAAACTCCAACAGTTTGTTGTACATAGCCTGAAGGCCATTAGGATGAGATTGAATGTACTGTTCCACAATCACCTGCCAAGAAGACTTCAATGTTAAATGTTGGAAAAGTGAATATGAAATACTGTAATGCAAGACTCACGGTCTACTCACTCAAAACTCCTAATACTATAACCCCAAATATTGAGATAGTCAGTATATATTACTTTTTTATATTATAGCTTCCAAGTATAACTTGCCAGCTTGAATTATTACTTCCTTCAATGCAGTACTCTAACTGGGAAGACTGGCCCCAAGAATGGGAATGAGCTCCCTTCTTTTGAATGTTAGCCACTGTCTCTGGCTCCCCACCCACTGCACGCATCACTGTCCCCTTAAAGCAGTCTGTGAAGTCAAATGGGTGACTGGAAAAACTAATCAAATCTCAGAATAAAGTCAAAACTTTCTTCTAAATTTAGAGCTTGTTGGTCCAATCCCAAATGCAGGTAAGCCAATAGCCAAGAATCTTCTGTGATAGTGCTAAGCCTTTAAAGAGCTAGCAAAGTGGTTTCTCAGGACAGTACCTCATATCCAGTGAAAAGGGATGATCTCTGCCATAAAAAGAAGGCAGACAGTAGTTGGACAATTTAGCAAAGAACAATAGCTTATATTTCTTGGTATTCTAACACCTGTTTGAACACTTTTGCCTTCTGCTACATAAACAAGCGGAATGGTGCAGAAGTCGGGAAAGAATGGATACTGAGAAAACTGAGAGGGGAAGTCTACCTGTTCCCCACTGTAGCAGTTGCTATGGCATTAGCAAGCACCCAAAGGAAGTCTGTCCATAAAGAGAAAGGCCACCACTGTTCAACTCCCTCTCCCATTCAAAAGCCTGGAGCTGGCTTTGCTTTATAAATCTGTATGTACACAAAGTAAAACCAAAATAATTTTAAATGTTTCCCTTCCAACAGCAGAAAAGAAACATCCTGCTGACAATGACGGACAGCTCAGGTGTCATCAGATGTACTATTCTTTCACAGGGAATGGAAAGGTAACAATTCCATCTCTTGGCTGCTGCAAAACATTACTGAGTGAAAAAGGCAATTTATTTTCCCTATCTTGATTTAGAAAAACAACTCCTTCAGCAAAAGTTAGACAGATTAACTCTTCACTTGCCTTGGTTGGGAAGACTGTGGCAAACAGCCACTAAATGGAAAAAAGAAGCAAGTACCTTAAGGTCACTTCTGCATTTATGTTCAGAGAGGCACGTCAGTGTAAGAAAAAGCAACTGTATTATTGCCTACAGAAACACATTCAATACTTTTAGAAACAATGGTCACATTGCTTTTATAGGTCTTAATAAAAGTGTTAACTCTATACATTAAGTGGTCTCATTTTTTTGTAAAATACCAGTAGAGAACAAACTGGTTTAAATATCTTGAAAGCAGAAAAGAGTACCTCACATCATAACATGCCTCTCACGGTTTACTGACCAAAGAGAATGTTATTAAATATCTCGATTTAAAGAGTAATGGCAGTAAAAGAAAATCTTGACAGCAAAGGGAAAGATACATCTATAGCATAACTTGGGACTCAAAGCCACTGAAGTGCTATGTGTTACAGAAGCAACAATGAGGGGAAGATCTATGCTGCTTTCTATTAACATGCACAAATTCAAGGAAGCGTGTATTTGCAATTGCCAAGGCAGCTCTTGTACTTTACCTTTTTTCCTCCCCACAGAAGCAGGAAAATTAATACTGCTGGAAGATTCATAATGTGACGTTTAGGACAACTTTGTAGCCCTGGTGCTGACCCAGTTTAAAGTCTTCTTTAAGGACAGGGAATGTAATGTATTTATGAAATACTCTCACGATTTAGTGAAAGCCAGGGAAGTTTCCTACAACAGGGCAGTCAGCACTAGTAATTGTATTGCAAAAGGGCACTGATTCAGATCCCAGTAGGGAACAAATATCCTCTGAAATGATATGGAATTGTTACCTGACCTGGACATAATTCCCAACACACACGGATGAAAAAGGTCAAAAGACGTCTTGGTATTATGCCAACATCACTTCAGCACATTCACTAAAACCGTAACAAACTTGTTTTATCAAGTTATTTCAAACTAGCAGACTATCAAATATTGTAAAATGTGTTTTTATATTTTCACTTGAAGCTTGGAACTTGGGTTACCATAATGTAATTGTAGGCTCTAAAATGTTTTTAGTAGCAACTGCAGGTGTGCTGACACACAAGAAAAATTGAGCACAACTGATTGACTATTTTTGCTGCATTTGCTTGCTACTGAGGCAGCCGTGAAGAAATGCCTGCTCCAACTCCCATAGATGCACCCTGGTCCAGAAAAAAAAAAAATTATTTTACTCCAGTCATACACTTGGTTCAAGGTTTGATTTTTGGATTCCTCACCCCAAGAAAAACGTAGGTGAGAAAAAGAGTCCCAATTGGATATAACCTGAAATCGGTGACAGAAGGATAGAGAATTCCTCCATTCTTTTTCCTTAAATAGCAACAACAAACAAACTGACATTGTGTTGAGGCTTAGTTCTCCTGCATTCTCCACAAAGCCATTTTAAAGCTGCTAAAGAAAGCTGGAGATTAACAGGAAAAGTAAGCATGCTTGCAAATCCATTCATTTTCTTAGGATTCTTGATTTGATTTGATCTTACCTCATCTATATAAGGTTTTACAAGCACTTGACCAACTAATGCTTCTGCATCTCGTGTTTTGTCAATCGTTGCATAAGTGCGAAGACAGTGACGTATTATGTCAACATTTGAAGTCTGAAGACCTTCCAAGAGCAGCCCTTCCAGAGACTGCTGCAACATAGCTGTTATTCCAGCTATACGCTATGAAGAGAAACAAAATATAGTAATAAAAAAAACAAAAGCAAAGCCTTGCTGTCATTGCTGAAGAAAATTCTTCCAGAAATACCTAATTCAGCTTTCCATTTTCATTTGAAAGGTGTTTTGATAACAGTCAGCATTAACTTAATGTTAGCATCAGTAACCCATTAAGCTTGTGTTATTTAACATAGTATTTATTATAGTAAGATTAAAACGAAATTATTTTCCTCTATATATTGTAAGTTATGCTGTAGCTTTTCTAAGGTCCACTTTATCCTAAAGAAATAGGTCAATAATTGTTCCTTGTTCAACTAAATTTTCACAATAAGCCACCAGGGATAAAAACCGTGGTGTTTACCCCTCACTGTCAAAAACTAAAACGATAGCGTGTTCCCAGCACTACTTGTCAAATTACTGCAAAACAAAGACATTGAGTGACACAGGCAACAAAAAAAAAAAAACAAAAAAAAAAACACCACGCTATTAGACTCCTCCTGGCTGCTGCCAAGGGCTGCTTCAGTCAACATATATTTTCCCATTTGCTAATGATTTTTCCTCATCTCCTGCAACATCTTTTCCACTAGATCCAACTTGTTGCTACACTACTTGCAGATACACTCCTGACCCCAGATGGTCTCTTACAACTCTATATTTGAAGCAAGTTCAGCAACACACATTAATTTAGCTGAACTACCAATTTAATGAGTCAATTTTTTTCTCTGCCTTTTGCATGCTATGTTGTGCCCACTCATCCTAAAACGATTCTTTGAATAGCCACAGAATTTGTTCTGTACATGCAAAGCCTGTAACCCAATTGCTGACTAGTCACAAAAACTATGATCCAATGACCCTTTGCGGCAACAGGCACAGGACAGAAGCCCCAGAAAGCACCATTAAAGAAGCCACAGGACAGAGTTACAAAGGTCCTCCCACCATAAATACCACCCTAATGCTATCCATGTTTGATAACTCAGTGGCCAGAACAGTCTTGTAAACTGCCCATAAATCAACGTGGTACAATGGAAGTCATGGGCTGAAGCATGTTTATGTTGCCAACAGACACCCATAGTGAAAAACTGGAACTATGAACTATCTCGCTAGCTTGAAAGCCATCAAGAATGTCAGCTCCATGCTAATCAGCTTCAAGCATTACTCCATTTCCATATTCCCATTATTCATACAATCTACCTTTAAGCACCAGTCTTCATTTGTTGCCTCTCTCCAATGAATCAACAGGGAAAAAAACCCTGTCAATTCATCTTTTACAGCAAATAGTTATTACAAACAGGATATTAGGGAGATTAGCCTACCAGCCTGAACAGCCAGTTAGGCAACAAATTTCGTCAAAAGACAAAGTTGAATACATTCAAGGCAGCCACTCTGTAGGCACATTCCATTTATATTCCGGTCTGTACACTGCAGCTAACAAAACCAACATAAATCTCTAGAATGAGGCCTCAATATCAGCAAGCAGACAAACTGCAAGACACGTTAAGCTGACAAAAACGTCCGTTATACTTCCTACTCTTATTCTAAGTAATTTATCCTAAAGCAGTTCACAAAGCATAAACCCTCAGAAGCAGCAATACTACTATTCAGCGAATAAAAATGACCTCTTGAAACTCATTTTCCCCCATAAAATCCACAAAACTCCATGGAAGCAGGCATTTGTCTTCCAATTATAGTGGTTTTGCTTGATCCTACAGACGTTAAGCTGCCTATTATGCAATACTTACTGGTCTCACTTTGTCCAAAAGGGGCATTCCTTTGCTTTGTACTGCATGAAATTGTAGTTGATTGAATTCTGTAGCAATTCTCTCTAAAACCTGTCCAGTTAAAAGTGGGCTAGAAGATAGATGAAACAAAATAAGAATAGTTAGATCCTTTCAAATCAACTCACCTTCATCTGCAGCAGACAGGTAATGCTTTCCCCCAGTTTTTGTGGTTTAATCTAAATATTTGGAATTCTGATAGGTACTACTACAGTTATTGCAATCATGCAATAGTAATGTGGAACAGATTACATGATTTGAGGTGTTTTGGAGCTACTAAGATATGAAGTGGGTGAAGCAGAAGCTGAGGGGAACATGAGAAGCTGCCTCAGGAGTATGAATCACTCTTTTCTATATGGTAGTGCTGCTTATCGTCTCATGAAAAGGCAGCCTTACAGCTCATGCTGCAGTAAAGTGTTCTTCATCACCCAGATTTATTTTCCTTTTCTGTCATGTGGTAAAACTAATGACAGCTATCTCTACAGAAACAGTTTTACCCTTCTCAGGTCTACATACTTAGTCAAGTTTTCAGTCGCTAAACTATGATCTTGCTTTGAAACATGATTCTGCAAAGTGCCTCAGCCCGACTGAAAACATTCGCATGTGCTTTGTCCCTCTAGGTATCAACCTATTTCTCTGTCTACCTCCCTCAACTCATTACTATGTGACCCAGCTCACTAAACTAGAGACAGTCTCACGTTCAAACAGATTCATGAAATGGTCTTTTTCCTCCAGTGTAATTTGCTCTTGCATCCCAGTCAATTATTTTAAGCACATAGCTGGTACATCAGTTCCAAAACTGACTGAAACATTTTCCATCTCTCAGGAAAGGCAGAGGGAGGAGACACTTTCCATAAAGTTATTAAAAAACAAAACTTGGGAGGCTGACTGGAATTTGTTACAAATTTTCCTTCTACCAGAAGTACTACATGTGTGGCTTGCCTGCCTCAGACTATTCTTGCAGCAGTCCTTTCAGTTTTATGTATGCAGGGAAAACAAGAAAAGCTATTTCCCATTTTACTTCCAAATTATATTGAAATAAACTGTACTGTAGAAAGTACTTCAGACGTGACAGGATTAGTGACTTCGAAGAAAAAAATAAAATATATTATTGCATGAAAACTTCAAAAAGCACACATTTACTGAAAGCACTACAAGTAATTCAGAACTTTGGAGGCTGTTACTGTAAATGACCAGTTTGCAGAAGACTAAACCTGAGAAAATACTAAAATAAGAATCACTTATTCCATCAGTTACATTTCTGAAGATAGATCCTCATGTTTGTAAATTGATCTACACCAACACTGTGAAATTAAGTTAGCTCCATCAATTACAAACAAAATCTAACATTTACGTATTTTTTACCTGTTTCCCTCTAATGAGGACAATTCTTTGGTGCCTTGGGAGTGTAGAATCTTCTCAATTTTCTCAACAGACTGAATAACATGAATAAGTCTCAAGACACACATCTGTAATTAAAAGAAAGATTTTTCATCTCTGACCCCAATCCCAATTTACATTACCTAACAACTCTGAAGATATTTTGGGTGTGGGTTTTCTTTTTTTTGTTTTGGTTTTNAAGTTCTCTTGCTCCATCTTAATACTTGAGTCATGTCTCAGTCAAAGCATTACCCACGCAAGTCCATAAAACCCCACAATGTTTGTCAGAGATGTAGAACAACTGTTCTCCTGATTTTTACCAAGTTAGCACAAAGACAAATGTTAGATTCTCCCCCCTCATATAGACATTAAACTGCTGTATTTCAATTACATTAATAATAAGCAAGTTTATATACTGCTACAAGCAGAAACATGAGTAACTGTAATTAAAAAGAGTCAACCAAAACATAGATTTTGGCAAATACAGTAAAATAAAGATTTATTATCAACTGGACACTGTAAAAAATGAAGCCTGTCAATCAAAACTTCAATCATTATTTTTACAAGTGCAAAATCCTACACAGTGTGCATCTAGACAGCCTAAAACTTAAAATTTCATTTTCTCTGGGTTAATTGCAAAATCAAAAATTGCCCTAACAAGGATCTTTCCAAGGTAATCATTTGTCTGTCGTACCTTTTTTCTTCTAATATCTTCCTGTTTAGTCATTCGGTCATCTACTGCTTGAATTCCTTCACTGACACATGACTTAAGACTCTGTGAGAGAGAAGGTCAGTATGAAAAGTTGGCTTTCTGCTTAAGGTTTTAAAAAACCTTAACTCAAAAAATCTAAACTTAAAACAGGAGACAGATTAGTAAGAATAAAGGACAAATAAAAGCTACAGTACATCAACTGCCCTAAGTGAGAAAACAAACAGAAATAAGACTAAATAACTGAAAGTATAACCTACTCCTGAAGTACTGCCACCAACAAGTATCATTATTTCGACCAGAAGCATTCTTTTAGTACCTTACAGAGAACAAACCACCTTTCACCCAGAAATAAGCAATAAAACCAATATGATTTTATGTCTCAAAATGGAAGTTATAAATCAGATTTAAATAGCATTTTTCACATAATTAATATTTCTCTATGGTAACTGTGATCCTATTTTCTGTTTTAGAAATCAAGACTAAGATATTTTGAAGGCACATTTATGCAGCAAACATTACTTTGAACCAGCTGCCAAAATGAACAAAAATTGCCCTTCCTTAAACACCAAGTCACTGTAAAAGAGTCAGAATAAGACCAACCTTTAAGAGGGTTATCTTTTATCAGCAAAAAAGTCCTTAGTGGGACTGTGTTACATCCGACTTACTTACTACCATCTTTTAGTTACTCAAATATTAAAAAAGTTCAATATTGCACCATATACTTGTCTTGCAAGAGTCCATTCATTTAAGAAATCCTTTATCTCTTTGTTAAAAGGCACTATAGAAAATGTAAATTTACTGCTACTGTAACTGCTTGAAAGCATCTCTCCTCCTACTAAGAAGTCAATTTCCAAAGAGAAGTTTTTTATAAGAATTACTAACATGAATAAAAGACATTCTATATATCATATGAAAGTTAGCTGAATTTTACCAATCTGCATATAATGATTGTTTTGAGCATACCATAACTTCTTCCCTTAACTGTCCCAAGGGTACTGAAAGCTGATTAAGGGCCTTGTCCATGCCAACCTAAAGAAATTAGCATAAAAACATTTATTACTTTCTTGATAAGGTCATATGTGAACTACTGACAAAGCCAATCATTTTAAAGAGACTAAAAGAGAACTGAGAAATGATACCTCCCTTTACAGTCTCCAGTTTTAAGTACAATGCAAAAATACGTTACCTGAAGTACAGGAATAAAGATATCAGACTGCTTGTCGCACAAAGCCAAAACTGAAAGAAAAAACTTCAGCCTACGGAAATTTTTCTTCGAATGAAAACATTAAATCTTGGTTTTCACACTTATATAACTGGAATACGGATGAATTGGAATAAAAGAGCGGGATGCACAGTGGATAAGACATTTTAATACTAAAATTATTAAAATTCACAGTCAAGTGCATTGGGTTTTTTTACGATATATTGACTGTATAGTAAATTTAGTAAATTTAAGGATTCCTAGAAGAATTCTTCAGAATGGCCTTATTTTATCTTTGCTATTCAATTGTAATGATTTATTTCCTTCAATTTTACAACTACTAGCAGTTTTAAAGAAAACATTTGCCTTGAGTTTAACTTCCTAATGATTTTTTTTTAAGACAAAAAGTGTGTATCTAAAACATTTATTATGGGCCAACAGTAATTCTGCACAGTACCTATATTCTACATTTAAGGTCTTTCAGTTTCTCTCAGTGCAAGGGGTCACAGTTTAAGATGTCTTAAATCTAATAATGCTAAAATAAAAGCCACATACTTTTCATAAGAAAAATAAAAATCACACTAAAACACGTTAAGTCTGAACTACATAGTACAACTCAATAAGACTTACTAGATTCGTTGAGAGATTAACAAAATCTGCATAGTCCTTATTTATGAGTTCTACCATGGCCGTTTTAAGGAGTTTGTAATAGAGCTCCAAATCCTCTCTGAGCTCTTCCAACTGCACGCGTTTCCTGCAGTCTGACACAAAGTGATCAACATCAAAATCCGGCTGAAAATGAAACAGGAAAGGGAGAAGGATGTAAGTAAAAAGTGCAAACCAGGCACACCCCCCACCCCCAAAACACAGTCTCCCACATGCCAGTGAGCTGGCCAAACTACAGCACTGGGGGGCAAAAAAAGCTGCTTAATAGAGTAGTTTTCAAGGTTCCAAAGTCCTGGCCTTTTAACCTCAAAATCACACGATATTCTGGGTCAGAATATGAAAAGACTAGCTCTCCAGAATACAGGGCTGGATATTCCCTGCGTACACTGCAAAACAATCCCAACCAAACAGAAGTCACAACACAGTATTAAGAACTACTTTAAGCTCCCCAAGCAATGAGGCCCAAATGCTGGTTATCAGTCTCTCTGCAACTCGGCTTCAAAGCGCGCAGAGTGTGATTTGGAGGAAGTATGACTCGGGACTGCCCTGGGAGGGGAGCTGCCGCACCCGGCCCGGGACAGAGACACTCGGATCCCCCAGTTGCAAAGCGGCCGGCTCTCTCCCGGGGCAGGCCTCCCGCCCCGCCCCGCCGCCCAGGCTCCCCTGCAGTCTCGCCAGACCGAGAGGCAAAGCCCGCTCGGATACAGCCGCGGAAGTGCACCGGCCTTTGCCAACGGCCCGGATCCCTTTTTCAGTGACACACTCGCCGCTTCTCCGGGAGCCTCAGCCCGAAAAAAAAGCCGTGGCGGAGCTAAAAGATCCCGACCAAGGCTCCAGAGTCCTCCCACCCTCCCAGGGAATCCGCCGCCCCCCTCCTCAGGAGGCCCCCCCGGCTCACAGCGCTCTTCCGCAGCCCGCCTGGCTCGGCGGCCCCCACTCACCTTCATGAACTCGTCCTTGTCAAAGCAGAGGTTCTCGGGACCCCGTGGCAGGTTCATCTTCTTCGCCTCCATGAGCGGCCCCGACCCGCCAGGCCCAACGCGGCGGCAGGACGGGCCGCTGCCACAGCAACGCCTCCTCGGCCAGCACGGCACCAGCAGTCATCGGCGGGGGGGGGCGCCAGCCCG